>QNGE01003271.1:0-66142 GCA_008508345.1 Paragonimus westermani | reverse complement strand
AAAAGTCAACCAATGGTGGGTCGGACCAGAGGTCAAATACGACGGAAAGCGACCAACCAGAATCCAGGCTAGTATGTCAACTGACTCTCCTATATAAGAGCAGGCATCGATCAATCTTCACATTTAAAATATACGCTGAAACACTTACGCACTGATGATGTCACCTGGCCTGGTGATGAAACGTTTGCAACCTAAATGCCAAGCTCGGCGAACATATCAATACCAAAACAGTCAGAGGCATCAACAACTTTATACCACAACATATTGCTGACATTGGCTATCGGCACGTGATTACTCAAGCATTTAAAGTGTTCTATCCTATACCTAGCAAATTCCTACAGTGGGCGCTCGGGGATGCGTTCGATCTTTGTTTACTAACAATTTAGTAAGTCTTTCTCGAAAAGCAATCAAAATAAGATTTCGAAGGGCAGTGAACTAAGAGAACGTGATAAAGTTTAGAAACAAACCACGTAATTCCAGTATCGGTTGGAAATATGATAAGTAAATAGCTCTAACCAAATCTGGAACTGACGGCGGCAACCAGCGAAGGAAGCGAAAGAGCGTGAGGTGACCTCCGATCCAGTCGGCGGCATTCAAAATCGTACCAGGCGAAAAGCACCTAGAACCATGAGTTAAGTTAAGTATATTGACTTTACGGTTGAAGACAGAAAGTTTGTAGAGAGGAAACTTAACGGTGGCAACGTTCACGGCAGAACAGTTTGCTCGAAGTAGGGTGAATATTTGTGTGCCAAACGTAACGGACGATATTCAAGGAGTATCAGAACAATGCTGAAAGCGATGATGAGCAATTGTGTTATCGGCTGAAAATGCAAACGAATTTGTGTAAAAAAAACCGTCGAGTCGTGAAATGTACGGCAAGGAGTGTTCTTCTAGAATGTTCGTCCTTCGTCGAGAGTATCGTCATCCGTGGAAGTAAAAGGCATGAAAAATGTGCAAAGATGCGCTAAGGGGGAACGCGGTGGTTTTCCTTATATTGAACAGTGATTATTTGTTTAATCTTCATCCACCAACAGACTAGAATGGTTTCTCTGAAGAGAAATCAAAAGTTGATTTAAACAAATGACGGAATAAAGAGATGCGGTAAGGTTTGGGCGGTACGAAAACTGAGTAGCACTGGACTGGTCTGAGTTTAGGAGCAACCACCAAGAAGGGGAAGGGAAACACTTCTGAAGAAGGCCACCCGAGGTGGTTGAAACTTAGAGTATTACAGCTTGCTCGTAACGTTGTGTTATTCCCAATCTGTTTAGCAATAACATGTCAACCACGACGCCAAAACTGTTCACCTTCATTCGTACTAAATTTGGTGTGGATATCTTACAAAGGAAAGGAAATCACTTGAGATTGACTCTTCTATTGGGCGGCCCTAGAAACAATACACGAAAAGGTGTAACCTTGAACATTATGGCAATAAGTGTGTAGCTAATGCAGTGTAAGCACCCACTACCCGAAATTAGTTACACGACTGAAGAAAGTGATATTGAGTTCATGTCACGCACAAAAATGTAGGTGTACATAGAAGAAGACGGCCAGATCAGATAAGATGAGTGAACCTGCGGCAGGGATATTCAGATAAGTGTGTCACTGCATTCTCAACGGGTGTACGTCTGCGTGTGTTACGCATAGGTAAAACTATTGTTACTCAGACACTGCAACAGAATTGTGCGCACAAGAGAAATTCGTGTAGAAAATTCATCTCCCAAGTTCAGATTGAAATTGGTTGAACCATAACCAAAAGTAAACAAACCACACCTGTACACACTTTGCCCTCCTTTAGCGCCCTTTCTGTGGACTGCATTGCGTGCCCCATTTGACTTCCATCCTCCGCGTCTGACCTTTATTTACGTCCCCGACATCTGGTGAACTCCCTACTTGTTCCGCTTGGTTTTATTCTCTTAGTCACTATTACCGTCTTCTTAATGACAGCTATCATTAGGAATAACACGTTGCACGCCAATGCTATTGGCTCAGTGATTGCCCATTTTATAAGTATAGCGCTTTGGAAACGAAGTCTTGAAAATTTGCCGTCGCCGGAAACCGCTATCTAGGGAAATGTTAATGCTATGTGGTAAGCCACAATTACTTAAGTCCTTATAACTGTTTTTACAATGTTATCTCAAAAACAACTGGGAAACGCCAGCAGTGCATAATATTTTCCGACTATACTCAGGGTAGATGTAACAGCAGGCCGCATTATGCTTGATGTGAACATGACACTTCTCTACTCGACCGAGTTCCTATAGCCAGAACACGTTACTCAGTGACGCCAATCACTAGTATGGCACAAACAAGAAGTAAAGGTGTATAGATTGAAAGCATTGCTGATCCTCAGTGTTCATCAGACAGGGAACGGGTGTAATGATGATGTGTGTTTTCAGTGACATATCTTAAGGCTAGATAGATCGCGTTTTTTTCGCGATTCTACAAAGGAGTACTTAATCGATTAGCCGTTGCAATGTTTACGGGCAGAATGATCAGGTATTTTGTGATGTCATACAGCTACACTGGTGAAGCAGTTTACAGGTTTCTAAACTGTATCACTATAACCACGTTCTATTATTTTCTGTATGGGTGTCCTGTTCAAATCCCAACGTGGAGACATCGGGAAACAGCATCCTTGTGAAGTAAGGGATCCAGCAACAGTTCTGTAAAGGGAAACAACACAGACAAGCACAAGACACAAGCCTGATAAGCCATACACACGGATTACACAAATGAAATACAAAACGGTGCCAACAACGCAGCAACACGCTTTGCCACAATATATTTGCAAATGCCATTGACTGAAACGTTCCCAAGACTACGAGAGTACAAACATTTGGAACTTCGATACTGACGTTTTTGAAAGCATAACGGTAGATAAGACGAAACTAATTCACCCAGCGTATTAACATTATGCAGAGAAGTGCCAGTTCGGATGGCTTTAAAACGGATGGAACAACTGACAGACAGAAAGAATAAGCAAAAAGAAATTCGTAATGGTTGTTTTCATGTGCGGCACTCGGCAAAGATTGGATAGTCACCTAGGTTCATTTGTGAATAATCCAGTCTTAGCCTACAGTGTGCGGTCAATGTCTGGAAGACCTGGGTGGGTACAGGTAAGATGACAGCTAACAGTGACTGGGAGCCAAGTAAACGATGCTGACCGTCCTGATTCATTTGGATATCAACTTTGTATCCGTCAATAACCACTGCCTGGCCATATAGCCCAGCAAGTCATTAACGCAAATTTCAGAAAAATGTCAGTTTGAAAAGCAGGGTAATGCAGCACAACTAATGGTGTCACAGCATTTCTGATATCAACAACTTTTATAACTCAGGCAAACAATGACCAGCAGCACTTATCTAGTACACCTTACCCCCTAATATGTTGCACACCTGGGATAATCAGATGAACACTTTCATCTAAATAGAACGAACGACATACAAAAGGATGATGCCATATTTCGAAGAATGGAATCCGAGAAAGATAAGACGTTTGCAATTGAGAAGCATTTCTTCAAACCATTGAGAAACGAAGCAAAGTGGTTGGATTGACGTTTGAGCATTAGAGTGGGTGCAACCAACAGGCTCAGTTATACCAAGACTATATGGCTTACTTGAAGTTCATAAGGGTGGCGTGCTTCTACGCCCGATTTTAGACGTGATAAGCTCATCATACCATGTACTGACTCAATGGCTAACCGAAGTTTTGTAACCCTTTGCTCCAGACCAGTTCCAAATAGCCTCAAAGATGCGTTTAAGTTCATTGAATCTATAGAAAACCGGCCTACTGATAATAAAAGAATGTTTTCATTGGACTTATTTATTCTGCTCGCGAACGTGTCACTCAGAGAGATAACTGATTTCATGCTCGACTAGATTCATTCGAGTGATATGCAATTCGGAATGCCGGATGAGCAACTCAAAGACCTATTGTTAGTTTGTATGCAGGATATCCCGTTTGATGGGAAAATCTGTCATCAGAAGAATGCGGTCGCAGTGGACTTGCCGCTAAGTTCATTGCTGGCTGACATTTTCATGGGCGTGATAGTACAATCAAGGTTGACGGGATTGATAGATCAGTGCGTACTACACAAACGGTATGTAGACTTCATTTTCCGTATCGTCTGTAGCAACAGTGATACTGACCCGCGGTTATCATTGGCTAACTCAGCACACAGGAAACTGAATTTCGCTATGAAGATGGACAAAGAGAGAAAACTGGTTTTCCGTGATATTATAGTATTAAAATTTCCGGACGGACCGATTCAACGAAGCATGTATAGGAATCGGACGTGAAATGACCAATATACCCATTTTCACAGCTTTTTTCCAATGAATGAAAAACGGAACCTGATGCGTTGTGTATCGAACCATATTCACCAATTTTGTATTGAGGACATGCTAAACAGTGGGCTCATGATCTTATGTGAAACGCTTCGTGTTAATGTACATCCTAGTTCGAAACATGCAACGAAGGGAACCGCAAGATTATGGGTTTTCTGTCGAGTGAAAAGCCGTCTATATGAACTTGCCTAACGAGTGTGAATTACCAAGAGTATCCCTGACCATGAGACTCACGTTGTTGCATTTGGCCTGAAGATGATACGCCGAGAACGAGCTTTTTCGCCATGTTTTGACTTTCGATGAAACCTCCGGGTATGTTTGAACAGTTTAAACAGTCTTCGACTGTTGTTGTTGCCGCCCTGAAGTATCATACCTTCTGATGTTTTACGTTCGTGAGTGAAAGGAGTAAACAAAATGTTAACCTCTGGTGATAAATGAAGTCTGTGGTTTTGAGTGAATTGGATCAAAGAAACTCAGTGCATTACATTTCGCGATAGTTCGGTCACATTAGTTTGGCTTCCCACCAGTGTATGCATGATTAATAATTCGACCAACAAATGCAGAAAATTGTTGCCGTGTGCAACTTTCCGGCTCGATGTGCGTGAGCTTTACCGTAGCCGACTTTTCAGTTAACATCACATTATTCTCTAACGTGGTAACAATTCACGGTCAAGGTTAGAGGGGGAAGTGCCCAAATGATTACGGTAGGTAATCAATCCGATTGGCGGTTGGCTTTCAGTGTCTATTTGAAGTCCAATCTTGTCATTTGTATGACAGTCCAAACGGCTTCTGTGATCACGTTTCAGAAGGCTACAATGAGTCCGTGTTCCCTTTTTAAAGTGATCAGCAACAGGTTTCCAAATTGTCTGGGGAGTGACTCCACCGGTGGAGAACTTAATTTTTGCTTCAGACAGAGATTAACTAGAAGCCTGAAGACCTTGAATTGTAAATCGTGCAGTGATTCTCTTTAAAAGCGGCTGGCTTGAAAGGTAACGTAAATGGGACGGTGACTGATGGTCAACTGACAAAATTCCGCTAGAGTACTTTGAGAATTGGTTTAACTGGTCAGTTTTGTTGTTTTGCCCACCTATCTGATCGGTGATCGCTCACATGCCACAGTGCACATCGGAAACAATTTAGGTAAACAGAAAAGGAGAGTCGATTTTCCGACCCGAAATCTACATTGCTCACTGAATTTCGTGGTTTTGTACTGGGCAGGCGGGCGTGCTTTGTTTGACTTTGTGACCTAGGCTGACTAGGACTTCGGTCCTTCCAGGTTCGCCCAGTTCAGATAGGCTAAGGGTAGCAGCTACACCAAAGCAGCATTGTATTACTGATTGTGGACGGTGACTTAGGGTGAAGAACAAATGTATGAGTATACAGCAAAAATATATTCATGGTTACAGTGCTGATGTTTTCAGAGTACGGAGGGGAGTGATTGGAAGCGTTAACCTCAATCAAAGAACGCTTCGATTATCCGATAGATGTCTGCGACCTTGTAAGGTCGATAAACCCACACGGATTCTTAGAAGCCTGATACAAATTTCAGTACATTTACTGCTCGCAGCAGTAATCGAAATGAGTCATCAGTGTCTTATTCTCTGCGCCCGGACTGGGTTAGACACTCACTATCAGGTCGGTCACACCTCTGAGTCAGAAGCTGCGGGTGGGGACTCAAACGATACCCTTAATCCCGCCACCTTGAGGTCAGGCTTTTGAGTTAGAGGTTGCAAGTGCTGTCCATTAGAAAAAACTCCATTTCATTTTATCCCACAAGTTAAATCGTCAAGTCAGAGATATATCAATATGAAACATGTTTGTGGACGCAAGATGCCCGTCGAGATGTGGAATACGCGTATTTTGCTGGATCGACGCAGCACCGGGCTGCCGGAAAGCCATGCAACACTGATCGTTATGGAACTGGGCCACTTCGGCATCGACCTCGAGGACGTGGGTGTAACATGGCTTGCAGATAGAGACAAACTCTGAGAAGCATGCGCTGGTTACACTTTCTACTGGATAGGTTACCCGGCGGACCGCTCCAGGGAGCGCGGTGTCTGTCTCGCGATAGCCAACCAAGTCAACTATTTAATGCTAGGCGAATCGCACTGCATCAGTTCCTGTATCATGTTGAGGCGTCTGCGACCCGATCGAGGTAAGCCTGACACACTTTCTGGTGTTTATGGTCCAGCCACATTGGTGGTACAGAGGACCACTTCAACGATCGATTGTCCGACACAACCCACCTGATACCGATGAGTAACTGACTGTCCATGTTGAATGAATTCAACACAAGTTCAGCGCGACTCAAAAACCTAACCAAGAGTCTTCGGAGCTCACGGCAATGGTGCTTTGGGTCAGAACGTTGAGCATCTGCGTTGACGCCAGCAGTATCACGAGGTGCTCTCATCCACGAGGCCATCATTATAATTTACTTGGTTATCTGGTCATACGTCACCTTGATGTTGACGAAGAGCATCTGACGTGAGTGATGAACGGGGCTGAACGTGGCACAGATCATGGGCTATTTAGGACCAAATATTTTATTCGTGCTTTCACTTTTATTCATGGCAGATCACTTGAGCATCGGCAAACTCAGGGCATAAACGGTTGAGAAACGTGAAGACCACTTTTTAAAGTGCAACTGCCGTTCATCTGAAAGACCTTCTCGTACCTACTACTTCCCGGAACAGATCAAAACAGTAACCATCGATACAGTCAGTATACGACGCCCGAAACTCCCGGCCTGTTTCGACGACGACAATACAGTTATTCCGTGACTAAACCACAACGAATGGAAGACGAACGAGCAATAACTGTTATGGTTCCACTCAATGTGACAACCAAGTAATAGCTTAATAATGAGTATCGGCAAATTACACAATATCTTCTCTCAAATCCCTTCCGTTTACCATATATTTAGATTCAATTTGGTACGACAAAAGAGCGCAGTCTTTGCTTTCTCCACAATGGACTCAAACAACGTAGGCAAAAGAGCGAAATGCTAGAATGCACGTCCTCACCCAATCAGTGAGCCGCAAGACTCAAATTATCATACTGACTCCGTCCTAGCTATCGAGCTCGTGGTTACTAATCAAAGCAGGTCAAAGTTCGTTTGTTGGCAGTTGCAGAAGCTATTGCCGTGCGTCTATCATCGCCCCAACGACTTACACAAAAAGTTTCACCAAAAGGCTTTACTTCCCATGAACCACTGTTCATGTTCGGACCAAACAGATTACGTAGTCAGGTTCCTTGTCTTAGCAGTCTAGTACTGGATGCTACGTAATCTCAAAACTCGATTATTCTGACTCTGACAATGAACCATTCGACCTATCTCTGTACATTCATTTTATATGGTTAACCGATATAAAGTGTATTATATTCAGCTTGATAATGAAGCGCCCGAAACGAGCTTTTTCGCCACATCCTCCTCCTCGAATTCGTGATAAGCTTTGATGTTCAGGCAAGTTCACCAAGTTGACTAGGCCTTCGCATTCGAGCATGAAAGCGAAGGCACAGTCGTATGGGCCGACCTCCGACGACACCGCTATCGTCACTGCCGTGAAGCAAAGTTGTGTTCTAATCCAAGTTCTATTTAGTTCAGGTTTGACTGGGGTGTTAACAGTTATTCTTTGGAAATTTGTGATCAGTTTTGAAACTAAATACCGCACGAATGGCCGCTTGCTGAATATTTGAAATTTTGTCAGCTCAAGCCAGTTATGTACCACGACTCTGCGTATACTGTTAGCTGCAGATGATACTGCACTATCCGCATACAGGAAAAATGAATGTCAGTGACTGATCAAGATTTTCGTCTTCGCAGCATCAAAACTTGGTTTGGATATCAACACAGGTAAGAAATTTTCTATCCTTCAGCCTTCTTTAGGCTTAGGTGCTGTGCTTACTTCTGTAATCTGCGTTATTGGAGAGATCCGGGATAGCTACACAGATTCCTGTTATCTTAGTGACACTCTGTTGACAGAAATATCCGTGGATCATTGGTTAACAACTCCTGTGGTGAAGGTATGATTGCCTTCGAGTGTCTGGGAAGATATGTCTGCTTATTTGCTGTCTACTGATGCTATCTCCGCTGTTTAACGACAGCGAGACTTGAAAACTATTAAAGAAATATGTGATACTGATGAGTAGTCGGGGATTTGGTTTATCTTCAATTTGACCATCACTCACATCTGATCGCAGCCTCCGCATTCAGATAGACTTTACAGCCAGCCTCGATTCGAAAAGAAGCACTAGACTCGAGTTTCGCTCTCATTAGAGTTCGCCAGTGGTGCACATCCGTGCCACGGCCTGGATTTGAACTCCGGCCATTCCAATCATGAGGAAACCGTGTTAACCACTGCGCCATTGACCTCACATCAGGCACGACCGAATTATCAAATGTGAACGCTCAAACACTCTCGTTTGTGAGCAATGATCAGGTTGTCCGACCGTCTCGAAAGGAGACACAGTAAATAGCCTGTTAACTCCAATCGATTACCCCGCGATTAGGACTTCCGAGACAGGTCGAGATCACTGGTCTCATTAAACCTGCTGGGCGATATTTTAGATTACTGATGAGTAGTCGGGGATTTGGTTTATTTTCTTGTTGACCATGGCTGCCCCGTGATGGAGTGGCCGGAGTTCAACTGCCGGCCGTGGCAAGAATATGCACTACTGACGAGCTCTAATGAGAGCGAAACTCGAGTCTAGTGCTTATTTTCGAATCGAGGCTGGCTAGAAAGTCTATCTGAATGCGGAGGCTGCAATCAGATGTGAGTGATGGTCAAATTGAAAATATGTGATACTTGGGCTGCATCCATCTACAATGTCTGAGATGAATCTCGGGTTATCGGTGCTCGGAGATGGTTCCGAACACTGTGGTATTTCGGCGAGTGGGCATGATTGGGACGGAAAACATGCTGATACTCAAGCCGTTTCGGTGGCTATGGCAAATCTGTCGGGTGAAGTGCAAACGGATTACGCGGTATCTTCTGTATGGGCAGTTGAAAGCAGGTGGGCGAGACCTCGGCGGTAAGAAACGAGATACCAGTATGTCACTCACAAGGGTCCGTTGCTTTGTAACATCGATTTTAGATACTGGTGGTCTGCAGGAACACGATTCGGAAGGGTACACGAAGGTTCAACGAGCAACAGTTGTGCGACTGTGAAGCCGAGCGAGCGGCATACAAAGAACCGATAGCCTTCACACTACAATCACTGTAGCTACGAATGCTTCTGACGTCTCAAATTGTTAGGGCAGCAGCACACACTGCCCGGTAAGAGATGGGTTGTTAAGAAAAGAGAGTGTAACAGCTGAGAAAAGCGAAAACGTTCAACACGAAACCGCTGAATCTAGAATTGTCTGAGCACCTACAATAAACAGGAGGAATATTGACTTGCACTGCGTATTATGCGAGAACGCGCTCCACGTAAAGCCGAGATACTACTTTATACATTTTGGCAGAAGAATATACTTCATTTTCACAATTAACTGTTAAGCAGACGACATATTTGAAAAATTTTAGTCCAGCTCTGCGGTCACTTTCTTGAAAAAATTATCTCGATTAACATGGAAACTCGTTAAATAGGGGATAAACGAACAGTTTTCTCGAGTATGCCCGCATACAGATTTGAAGTGGGATTTAGTTGAAGGTGTAGATATACACTTTAAGGGCGGTGAAAGAAGTCGAACAAAACGTTGGAGGCAAACGGCCTGCATGCCTTAAAAATGTTAGGCCGTTATGTAATCAATGAGATTATGTCATAGAATACCACTGCGTTTAGACAAGTGCTTCATGACTCGAGAAATAGCTAGTTAAGCAACCAGGGAAATGATCAAACAACTTAGTCAGAGAGAGGGGGAATACACATGTATTCAAAGGACAGGGTTAAATACAACTTTGGACATGAAACAAAACATGCGTCACCTCACTTTAGTAGGAAGTTTTTCTAGATGAACAAAACACATTAATTTGTGGCACGAAGTGACCTCTAATTAATAGACTGGGACCAAGGTGAAAACCTGTTTTCTAATTTGTGTTTGAGGACAAGCAACAAAAAGCTGCTTGTAAATTGCCTCATTGCTAACGGAATTCGAAACCTCAGTACACTAAGAAGCATTGAGCGATAAGAAGAGTGCGTTTGACCGGATAGCCAGTTTGATAGGATCGTTCCATATGGCAAAGAAGGGGAATAGTTCCGAATGTTGAGCGTCAGAGACATAATCTGCATACGTTATCGAAAGTGAATCTGTGGGAATGGAAATCGGGTTGACATGTGGGTACAAGAGAACTGGAGAAAAAATTGTACCTTAGAAAATCATCGAAATTTGTAAGTATTGAGGAGAACTTTTGACCTCTCAAGCTTGTAACAACATTGTGAGGGGAGCCAACCGTTGTATTGTTGGAAAGGATAACTGAATATAAATGTGGGTACACTGGTGGAACCAAGGAAACAGAAATGGACTACCCTACATTACCTACCGAGGAATGATTAAATTTATTGGATAAGACATGATAGTACGTCAACAGTGGACGAGTACCAACGATACACAAACTGATACGGAGTAGTGAAGCAATTCTATTAACAATTGCGAAGCGTTTGCGATTATCATGTTTCGACGTAGTTGTCTTTGGCACTGGTATGATGTTGGTAGTTCTACAATAATCGGTAATTCGAATCTGTGTGATTCACCCTCCAAATACCTCTATAAAATAAGCAGCCAAATTTTAGAGTACATTCTTTACACACCACTGATGACAGTCCATTCGGTCCACTAGTTTTATACTGCATACTTTCATTGTATGCAAATGTGCATTCAGTAAGAGAAGAGCTATCATCTTAGAAGAGAGAATCGCATATAGAAGATGAAGGAGCGTTTAGGGCCCTCCCAAAATTACTGCTCAGTTCTTCTGTAGTTCAACGGGATTTCTATGGGGAGAGACTGGCACGGCTTAGTTATTTCATCACCATTCGGATTCGGTGGCAGCGCTCGTTAGCGAGTTTACATGGCAGTAGGGCAGTGTAATTCATTTTGTATTGCTGACAAAGGCGAATTCACCAGTGGATACCTGTTTATTCGACAGGCGTTTTCACTTAACGAAGGTTTCTAAAGTGTAGAGATAAGAGCATCTTTAACGCTTGTGTTAGAATGGAATACTGGACTGAATCTAATTTACATTTCGAGATTGCTGAGCATGACAATGAGAAATTTGCCACACATCATTCGTTTGCTTTCAGTTCATGCATTTTAATATTTCCGCTCTACCTCATCAACAACGTTTGTAAATGTGTAAGCACTCCAAGAAAACTGTAAGGCTACACAGTTCATCACCAGAAACTCTGTTAATTTGAAACCCAAAACGTTAGTGTTCAATTTACATTAGAGTATCACGTACGGAACACTAATGTTGGTGTATTCGAGAGGTTATTGAGGGAAGTGTGAAAGCTGAAACGACGAAATTTTCGATCTACTCAAGTGGCTGTATCATGTTGGCACTCGAACCAGAACACACACACACAACATCTCGGGCGTAGCAGTGTTAGGAAGGCAAACACAGGCTACAATCGGATTTCATCAGGGGAAATACATGCAACAATGTGTTTATGTCTGCTTTGGTAGATGGAATAAGCTGTTTGTCATACTTGGAGGTGGACGTACTCAGTTGAACTATGCAACTTTTGAGTGACCGGCAATTTGGTCTAATTTTGACGTTTCACTTCTGACATAGAAGCTTCTTCAGACCGATCTTTTGTGTTAGTTGTGAAAGATTGGTCATGTTGCTCCAAAATTATGAACTCTTGGCCGGTCTTATGCAGTTTCTGGCTAACGTTGCGAGAGTGGCAACATTGAGTGGATTTGAAGCGGGCTTGCTGTTGATTATCATGCACACGAATATCCGGCTACAGAAAATAGTTGAAATTACTGGGAGGTCCAGCTGGACTGTTTGCAGGTTTATGAGTGTGTCATTCTCAGGCGTGAACAACCCTGAAATATAACTTCAATTACACTGCACTAATTACGAATCTACCTACTGACGTCGAATACAATATCGAGTTCTCCTGCAGCAAAACCTCCCTGCATTTAACGGTTTGATGCTATCTATTCCAACCTGATTGCGTTACTGTGGAATGATAAATCCAACTTTACCCAATCCATAAAGAGCCAATCAAGACCAAATCTCGCATCTCGTGTGCCTTCATGTGCCTTCAGTTATTAGAAGAAATTCACTAAAGTGCATAGCAGTGGTACTGGTATTCTCTTTGAAAAGAGACTGTGTGCTTGTGTGAGAGTCCAGTGGTAAGTAATGAGTTCCAGTGTGGACCTGCATTCACAGCTGTGTGTTGTGGTTGTTGCGGACGGCACATGACTCCATGTCTCCCGTCACCAGGTTGGGAGGGGGCGTTTAGTGTTGTGGATTACTCCATATTTTATAACGGGCCCCATTTTTCAACATGATAGCACCCCGTAAGTTTGTCGCTCCAGAAAATATCACTGGTGTTCCGTAGATTGTAAAGGTTGGATTAGTCCCGTTGTAGTGTCATTTCAAGTGCAACTGGAAACTGTTGAAAAGCACTTAATCCACAAGGATACAAAGTTTGAATATATGTTTTCATTTCGGGGTTGACTGCCAAGACTGTGCGGAATCTCCACCCACGATTTCTCGGAAGGATTTGAATTCTTTTCCAGTGGTTTTACCATTCTTCAAAAATGTAAATATTCTTTTGTGATATTTTTTATACAGACCATTTGAGTGCCGGCGTTATATCAACAAAACAGACTGTACCGTTTTATAAAGAACAACATTATTGGTAAAGATGCGTAGTCTAACTCAGTATCGGCTCAGGTTGAATAAACTTTTGGAACATTGAGAGAGGGGAAATAGTTTCATTTACGTTAATGAAATGATCTTGTGTATAATTTTTACTTGTAGCACAGTATTTAATGATACTTTTACCATAGTCTCCCAGTAATACACATCATTCTTTCAGTTCGACTCTGTCAGGATCGCATTAACAAAGGCACATCAGAAAAGTTTGTAGCACTCGCCTGAATTCCTCGTTCTCACCTTTTATGGGCTGTGCTCACTTTGTTCCAACATATCATTCACAGATATTCTAATCTCTTAAAGAACAAATCCAACAAGTGTAACAGACTGCACGCGGAAATAAAAAGAACGCTGGATTTCTGACCAGGACTCTGAATATACCACAATGATAAGCAAGTAGACCAGAATTTCCTCTAAATTGCTAAGCCGCCAATTTATGATTTGTGTCCAAACATTTTCCCACGTAATATTTCAAAGATAATCAAGATGTCTGTGTGTGTGGCGTGCATTGAGTGTCCCTTTACGAATAAATCATTGTACCAATTATCTGTTGAAAATCGTTTGTGTGAGGGGGACGTATGTGGGTAACATTTGGTTCCAGCATATGAACGCAGACCTCTCAAACCATAATATATCAAACAGTGTTACACTGCTTCAAGGTTTGACCAATTTGGTTAAAAGTTGACGGGGAATTTAACACAGATTTTTATCAGCTTTCACAAACTGAAATCGCAAGTTTCCTAACACTCAATTTTGATAGATGGATCGGACCCATCATCTCAGGGTGGGATAACCTTCTGGTTTGTTTTAAAGCAGTTGTGGCGGTAGGGCGGGCAACCTGACTCTAAAACAACCACGGTGCGTAAGTAATTGCCAGGTGTCTAGCTCAAAATTATGCAAATCGAACATCAGCAGCTTAATCAGCTGTAAGAGTGTTGGGTACTGCATCCGAAGGGGTGAACTCCGCTTTCAACTAAAGGTGAGGTTTCTGGATTGAGGCGAGGAACACTTTCACCATTCTAATTCTGATCTACGGTAAAGAACGCCTACTCGATTATTCTAGCATTGCAAATTAAAATTTAGATAAGAAAGGAAGACACCCCGCGAGCATATTTTAAAAATTGGTAATGTGATTTGTGAAAATTTGGAATCAAAGGTGTTTCTTTTTCGCCACAAATTGTCTTCGGCATTCAGCAGCTTGGTAACGTGCTTTTAATTATGGGTATTCAACAAAAACATTACCTCATCAGTGGACAGAAGTTTTGACGAACCTAACGGTCATCAACCAAGGATTGCTGAAAGTAAAGTGGCTCAAGTTGTTGACAAATGGTGTGAGATTTTGGCTGTTAGACAACACTCATAAGCAGCCGCGGGGTTTATGTTTCCACAGACATTCTGGCCATTTCGCTTTCGAAACAGGCATTGGACCTGAGCTTCCCTCTCGTTACATCACGTCACCATTATCTCCACTGTAGTCAATTTTAGCTCTGAGCTATACCCGTGCGTGTTATGGCACTGGCTGCCGAGGATCCTGAAAATGGTTTACGAGCAGATTGAGTGACAATTGAGTGAAAATGCACAGATGACAAAGAAGAAAAGAGAAAACAATACAAATGAGCCTCACGAAAGAGAAGAAAGGTAACCAACAATTGCGTTGCAACAAACTGACCACTGGTTATGACACCATACAATGCCAAGAAGTGTTTCCAACGAGTGAGGTGGGTGGTCGTGAAATTTCTAACCGAATAGATGGTACACGTCATCCTCGTTCATTACATTTCAAAAGTGGAAATTACTGTTGATAGACAGATGGCATGAATCTCATAGAGCGGACTGTGATCGGTTTAACCAACACTCTTTCATCACTGTCTTTAGAAAAGGCAGGATAAAAAGACTCACTCAGAGCGTTAGGTTCTAAAGACACTTCGGTTTCCGACAGAGGGTCGTAGAGGACATCATAACTTATCAAATCATCATAATCTACAACTGAATGGGTCGACCCAAGCCAGCTGAACAGTCTTTAGACATGATCAGCTCACCTCTTTAGTCGTAGCGACAAGGTATAAATAGGTGGGCAGATAGTTTGCTGAACAGAGAAGTTTTGAATACAATAGGCCTTGTGTATAAGGGCTGACCTGAACAGTTTTTACCCAACTTGTCGGCTGAACTGTTTAAAGGCTTCGTAAGAACAAATATCTCACAGTTATCACACGTTTTAACATTCTCATTTGCAGCTAGAGAAAAGGCAGTCGACACCGTCCACGCGGTGTAAACATAAAACTCGAATAGGCTCTCCCAAAAGAACCAAGCGTAGCAAAACAGGCAATTGTTGGTTTTAACTCGTGGTTCAACTAAGGAATTAATTAGCCAAAATTATTATCCATAACTGCGAACAGCAGTCTCGCGGAAATTACAGTTCTGGAATATTTAAGAAAACAACTGTTACACGACGCTTTCAATGCGACGTAACTACTAGCAAAAAAACGTCTCTCTGACAAGTTTTATTTTCATGAGTGTGTAGAAGTTAAGTAATGAAGTCTAAATCAAGCCTATTAATAAATTAACGTAAGCTATGGATGCACGTCCTGCTTACGTGTTTTTACTTGTGTCGATTATTAAGGTGTATGGGATTGTAAGAAATATCGAAGTTCAAAGATATCCCATCTGAACACGTGAAGTTTTGACGACCTCTAGGTAGGTCATTACAACACATCAAAATCTACAGAATTTTGAAGGTAATCGGCGTACTGCTCGTTTCCAGGCGCTATCAGTCAACTTTAATTCCAAGATATGGACTTGTTTGCGGTTACGGGCTGATTCCTGGCCGATTAAAAGTTTGACCCCGGCGTATTGGTGAAACAGATGTGTACATGTAACAGGTAGATACTAAATAATCCAGGTTGTTCTAAGATTGCGTTAAGTTTTTTGTGAGCAGTAGAACTGACCAGTGATATCATTTTTCACCACCTTTTCACTCTTTGACAAAATGGGCAAGCTCCAAGGCCTCTGCTCCCGGTGAAACCCACTTATACTGGATCTCATAGAGATTTGTTGTAAGATGTGGGAAGACTGAATGTCTATTCTGAGTACGACAGTGATACATTACGATGGGAAAATCAGTAAAGAAGGTGATGTAACTGTTTATATGGGGTCACACCTAAAGATAACTTATTGATGATATTGTATCTGGTTGTTGTGGAACCACCTGGACAAAGGGAGTTAAACTCATCCAATAATTTATGGTAGGTTCATTTTACACCTGACCAAGAGGATACGATTACGTGATCACTATTCTACTATCCCGAGCGATTAGTGTGGTATGAGGCAGTTTGTGAATTGAATATAACTTTGAGCGTTCATGTTAATTATGTATTTAAAGGGAATTTTCTTGATTAAACTTTCAAAATGTCTGATGGCTAAATATGTCGATTATAAAGAACCCGGTTGATCAGTATCATCGTCATTTCGCGTTTTTCGTTTGAGGTTAGTTGGCTTAGAACACTTTTTGAGTACAAAAAGCTGATACAGCCTTCGGTGGCTCACCGCATGGAGCAATATTTTCTGGCTATACTCAAACTTTAAAAACGGGGAGAGTTACTTACCGGAAGCCAGTATCCACGGACCACCAATGTGGAATCATCTTCCAATGGGTATTTCTTTGGGGGCGGTAGTGACTTTAGTCGTGTTAGGAGCTCTCTCGACTCGATTCTATTCTTCTTAATGTGGTTGATGTGAACACCACGTGCGGGAGAATTAAATCTGTGTAGTTACGCTGAAATGAGAGACATACTACTCAAAATGTCAGTCCCGGGGCCCTTCACGAGACGATTTGCACAATAACGAAACTAGCTTAGTAAGGGTGAGTGACTATCACCATAGTCAGCCTAGATTCTCAGCAATGGGTCGTGGTTAAGGAAATTGCCAATACCCTTAGCAGCAAGATTCAAATAGTATAAACCCACATGACAGCATTTGAGAGGTCGAAGTAGTACAATCTGATTACATTGGTAAGTTCAGTATAAAAAAGTACCAGTAGCACCGTAGCTGTTGTTAGAGAAGCTCAGTTTTGCTTTCAAGGTGGGCTTGGTAATAGGCTGTAGATGAACCCACAGCTGTTCTGCGACAAAGTCACAACACACTAGGGGTTGGATTGGCAGTTCAAAAACACAGTCCTCTGGCGGATTTATCAGCGCAGCTGAAGAAGTGCCCAGGTCATTTTGTAATGAGTGACTTTCATACATGCAGAAAAAAATATATATGATCCGCTCGAACTGATATTGTCACAATTCAGAATCCACCTAGATAGCTTACGAGCTCATAGGTAAACCAGTTTGTATTTTATACGCACGATTATCTTGATAAGCTGTGGTAACAATTCATTATAACCACAAACTGAGGTTTTCTCCGGTTGGCTGCCCACCTTAAAGCTGAAAACACGCCTATCTTCGAGGGTGTATGCACAATAGCGTTGCCTCAAGTGAACTCTAATTTGTTCGTAAACCATTAAGATGAATGTCTCCTAGCCGAGTTGCAGACCTTGAAAAGAATGACTTTTGGAAGTACTTTCGTACACCACAAATCTGTTGATTTCTTATGACTTTTGGATGTAGGCTGCTGAGAAAATTTAGACGCTTATGCTGTATCTTAATTTTTTCGGTGTTATGTGTAGTATTCATCGTCAATTCCTCCACAGAAACTCCGCAACTGCGGTCTTAACGAACAACTACCCAGATGACTAGGGGATAATATGAACGAAATCAGACTCAGTGTCAAGGTAAATGGACAGCTATACAACTGGTTCTGTACTAACAGTGTCTCTCCGCAAAATACTACCCTCTGACCCCAGTTTTGCTGTATTTTGAGCAGCATAACACCATCGATTCATTAGTGTTACTTCCTGTTGGTGACAGAAATTTCTGACCAGTTCTGGATTGACCGGAATATATGAAAATTTTAGGGGGCTTTGTAAACTGACAAACATAGGACACACCTCAACTTCAGTGTTAACAAATGTAAGGTCTTGGACATTCACATGTAATTTGTTCTGAGTGCTACCCTGATAACACTAAACTACTGAGATCCGTATATGAAACAATGAGAACCCTAATGACAAACAAACTAATTCTACCTACTAATTGTGCAACAATGGCGTGCAAAACCACTACTGAGCAGTCTCCACGTGCATGCACTCTTAATGGCCTCGAAAACTTTTCACAATTTGCTAACTCCACCGCACTCAAAGTCATCCACACATACATCCATGTTCATCCCGGACGTTAGTCTGTTACACGCGATTCAACTCATTGTCTTTGGTGTGAATGACAAGGCGATGAGACCACCTACACATGTGAACACAACTTGCCTTGGTCTCTAACACATCGGTCAATAAAACGTAGCTACCGTAACTAAGAAAGAAAGGGTTAACTCACACATATTGAAAAGAATTTGTGGAACCGTCCATCCTGAAGTGTTTCCTACCACGTTCGCTTCCATAGATCACTTAAACCGGTGACCGAACACACATTCCTATATTAAAAGGCTTGGTGTTAAGTGAAAGGACTCAGAAACAGGCCACTGAGAGAGTTGTGCATTTCAGGAAATTATATCACCTTGACCGACTACTGTAAAATGAATATGAACTTCCAAATTTTCACTTGCTGAAAGTGGATTTTGGAAGGGAAATGTTACTGTATGAAGTGTACCACTTCCTGATTAGACTTCGCACATTTTGGAACGCACTGCCAAACTCTGCGATCACGGCTGAATCGGTTTATAGTTCTAGACTTCTACTGGGTCACAACCTACATAAAAACAAATCTGCACCACAACCTTCTACGCCATACTCCTTGTTCACTTCCACAAATTAAGTGTGCATGCCGGACGGATCGCTGTTTCAGTGCGCTTCACTGTATTACATTTGTAATTGCACACAATCAACTTTTCAAGTTTCACTATTTGCCTCCTTTCGCCTTTAACTTACGTTTGTGAAACATTCAGCAGATAATGGTCTCAAACAGAAATGATTTCGGGACTTTTTGCCTCTTCGTGACAAATTACGAACTCAGTAATTTATCTTCTAGGTTATTTGCCTTTTTGCGAACGAATGTAAATGCATTTCATTTGGCTGTTTTTGAAGTTTTAAAATCACACATGACTAGATTCCTTAACCTTTGGTGTTGTCGATCAACCCGTACATTTTTTGTCGACGGAGGCGATAGTGGGTTCTAACTGGTGATGCTGTTGGTGCTCGACTTGCATATCCTTGATTGAGGTACCCAGCATGTGTTTTCACACTTCATCGAGTGTGATGTAAACTGTTCAGTAATTCGACGAGCGTGTTCGTCGTCAGTTAATATCTCATCTGCGTATCAATAAACTTTCTAGACGGTTTCGAAAAAGCCACTAAGCTTAAACCATAGCACCACTAACTGAAATGAAACAACTGTGTTGAGTGTACAACAGAGATAGAAACTTGTACAGTCGAATGCGCACGCAACAAGCGCCGTACTGTTAATTTTCTGATACTGACATCAGACGTGGCCCGATGCGATTGGACTACTGATATAACTGGCCTACGGAATACTGCACTGAGTTAGTTGTTTGAGGGACGAAATCCTTGCTGAAAATAGATCAAACGCCCACTTCTCGTGTGCGTACGTGAATATGTCCATAATTTGTTAATGGAAGAAATGGACTAATGTTTACTTTCTTACCGCTTAAAGTTTCAATGTAATTTTTCATCCAATACTTCATTTTATGATAGAAGACGTTTGAGAAATTCAAAACTATCTATCAACTCAATATTTCTGAAGCTGTCATGGCTAAAAAAATGAATTTCTTAACTCACGTGAATTTCCAACGGCCAGAACAATTCAACCGTTAGATGCTTTTGAATTACGCTTTATGGAATTGGGTTTTAAAAATGTCCGCCATTCACGTTGTACTGAAGTGATAATCATCAAAAACTCTTCCCGAAATTTTTTGTCGAATGTGATTATAAATATTTATCGCGTTGCTTTAGAAAACGTTGTTACATTGATCTGATTGATTTTTGTGTTCGTTAAAACGTTCTGAAGTTTCCCATACATGAGTATTGTCACAAAATCTTTTAAAAAAAGTAACCGGCATAATTTGTGGAACAAAACCGTCAATCATACATGGGCTGATCAGCAACGTAATCAAAACTGAGGAGTTTCTGGCCAAAATAAAAAGAACTGAGTATAATTTATAAAAACATAAAACACTAAGTCCCATCCAACAGCTTCAACAGTGCAGAACGAAGGGGTATTGCAGAATGCTAACGTTTCGTCTAGTCTTGTCAGTCATACATGTAAAACATAAGGGTTCTACACGACAGACAGATAATGATAGAGAGGGTATGAGCACACATACATTCACATTAAGCATTATGTGATCGACAACACGGCAACCGCTTCTGTACAGACAGCGGTGGCTGGTGAGTTTTGATCAATATAGCTTAGATAAATACCAGTAACTTTGGACTCTGATTGCCCAGCAATATTTTGAACGATCTGAGTGGGTTAACCTAGTGACTGTTAGCATGAGGTGTTTAGCGGTCAATCATTTGAGATTTCGATCAACTAGTTTACCGGTTTGACTGCTATCATCATTTATTTTGATCATTTCGGGCTGTGTTCTCTTACTCGTTGAGGTAACTGTTGATGTGTTTTGTTCATGTTAAATTCATTACAACTGTAAGCGAATTGGTAGACATTTTGTGAAACAAAATGGTTGAACAAGCTATGTTTGTGATTTTGAAAAATCGACTCTTTAGTAGTTCGAGCTAGGCATATTGTGTATCCGCATACGTGCTGGATAGGGCAGACTTCAATTTGTGTTTGATTTCATCGGCCAAATTTCCCAGTTTAATCTGCATCAAAAACATATACCTTTTGGACCGTTCAGACTGGCGTATTGCTCCTGTCCATCTTGCTGTGACTCTTTAGGCATATTTCAGGATATTCTTTTATCAGTAACGTTTTTCGTGGCATATCTTGTTACCTCTGCAGCTTGTCAGGGTTGCAAATCCACCTAGATCTATGAAAGGAGGTCTCGATCAAACCCCGCTTGTATTTTGTCGGAGCACAACTGGACTACTGAAGATGTTCTGGCTCCATGTTGTTTTGTGATGGGTCGATCGCTGTAATGTCTCATCCTTACACCTGGTGATGGGTACATCTTAGGGGGATAAACCATCGTTTGATTCAGTTTCCTGAGACGAGCACAGACTCAAGTGGGTAAAATTAAGAGGTTGAGAAACAAATCGGAAGGATTAGTATTCCTAACAGTCAAAGCCTCATGGGCATACCGTTTGGACAGTGCGACTTTGGTGATGTTAGTTGTGACTTGCCGTTCTATTTCCAAGAAGATATAATCCAACATTGGGTCGAGCGGATTATCCAGAGCCACTCCGTCTAATTTTTATATAGAAGTCATTCAAAAGTCGGTTGTTTTTGGTACACAGTGAGATTCTTGAGACAATCACACGGGATACCTATATGACAATTCTGAGTAGGAACGAAACGTAATAACAGTTTGATTGTCTGACAAAGAGGAACATTTGTGAAAAGGGAAATCAACCTCAATCGGATAAGTGGCTTGTGAGCTCTGAATTTTCTGAGGTTTGTGCTGGTCCGAAATGAAGTTTTAGGCAATGGAGCAAATAAGGGTTTGCTAATGGAATTCAAAATTTCGATTAGCCATTGAACGAATTTGTACTATGCTGAAATACTGACGTGAACAATCAGTCTCTCAGGTGCTTTGTCCTTGTGTATTTTTGGTGCAACCCTCATCCCTGGTATTTCCGTGCAGACCGTCTTTCTGCTTCCACAATGATTTCAAGATATGTAACTGAGTAACAACAGTATTTGGAGTTGTACCGATAGTTGCTTTTCTAACAGTATATCTTCAGTCGTTTTATCTCACTCAAAATTTTGCTGGTCATCTAAGCTGGCGTTTATTCTCGTCTCACTGCTCATGATGACACAATAGGCTTTGTTCAGCTTTAGAAAGCGTTGAATTTCTCTCAGTACTCTAGTGAATTGTCAGTGCTTCCGTTCGAGACAAATTGCTTTTAGGTTTTCAATGAGAATTTTAAATTTATCCGCACCGTTCCGCAAACAGAAAAACTTGGTTGATATAACTTAAACACCACTCGCAAGTGACTGCAGCTCCCACACTCTTACCGATATTTCGAGTAGCCTTTTTTAAGGAGGAGCGCTAGGCACACTTTTGACTATTGTCAAAGGCAATCAATAAGTTGCATTCTTGCCACGGTTGGAATTTAAACGTTGGCGGTGTTTATTGAAGCCACCTTGTCGATCACTACGCCGGTTACCCCATACAGGGCACTCTTTTATTGCTGTATGCAAACACTGAGCCATATAAGTTTGTAAACAATGTTTAAACTGTCCGGTCAACGCGAGAGCAGACGGCAGCTATTCTGTTAGGTCTAAGTGATGACTTATTAATCAAGATATCCTTTCAAACTCCGCTCCCAAGTTATGCGCTGCTAAGGTATGCCAATGAGAGATAAACCCTAGTTCATGCTTATTTTAAAACAAGGCTTATAGCAATTTCTAAGAGAATGTGAACTGCGTGAGCAATTGTAAACAATCGTTACATCATATCAAGCCAAAATCCCTACTGTGTGTAAGTGAGAAGATGAATTAATGTGAAATAAGATTGGAGCCAATCATAATACAACTTATATTAGCCTAGAGAACACGGATAATTATTCCCTGGCTTTGTTTGCTCAAGAATGTGGAGTCAGTCAATCCGTTGGCCAGATACTTGGGTTTTCAGGACATTCCTTAGACTATTAGGATTTCACCTTGTTTTTGAATTGTTTTTGTTGACTAACTGATGCTTTGTGGAGTCTCTGGAGCATAATGTGTAACATGAACAGTAAAAGCTTGTCACCCTGTTTTGTAGAAAGCTAAATGCATTTCGGTTATCAAAGTCAACTTGCTCTGTGCGCAATTTCTCTAAATGGACATGACACGTGTACTATAGTAAACAGACTCCAACAGTTTTTGGAAGAGATCCAAAAAGCAGCTAATTCGTGGGTTACTATTAAACATCGTTTGGTAAAATTTTATCGGGGAGGAACAGCAAAGACGATTACTTGCTTCCGGTGAATCTTAACATTAAACATAATACCGCATTTGTCGCTTCTGCAGATGTTGTTTCTGTCACTCGTTCCAATACAGCCCAAGTCCTGACATTTGCAATTGAGTCTCTTCTTAAAATATTCACAGTGTTTGCCGCCGTTGATTCTTTATGACCTTAGAATCTGCTTGACTAATATGAATACATCTCATTGTCGAATGCGAGTTATGGATCGATTTCGATGGAACGAGTGTTCAAAGACAAATGACAAACGATACTAGTAATTCAGGCCGTCCAGAGGTATTAAGAGTTGGATAGGACAACGCTGACAATGGTTCAATATTGCAGTAAGTAAAACGGTGATGAGCAGTGTATATGCAGCAAACCTCAGGTTAGATTCTTAGTGGGAACCTCAGTTGTACAGTGTGCGAAATAATGTGTCAAACAAACACTGTACAATGTAGTCAACACAACCCAAAATAGCACAATAATCCGACTAAAACGGACAATTTATAAGGTGAGGGGCGTAGTAGAGACAGTCTGACCACCATAAGATTGGAAAACAAAACCGACATGTGTTTACAAAAGAGTTAGCTATTCATTTGATAGCAGAACGATTTGGTATGTCAAAGATCTGGCAATTTGCCCTAGGGGCTAACAAGACTATCAACGACAGATTCATCTTGTAACCAGTAGAATGCGATAAAAACTGGTAGACACAAAATTACAATTCATGACGAGGTCAATAAAAGAAGTTGGACATGCGCAATATTTGAATGAATTAACGTCCTTTGAAAGATGTAAACCAAATTGTCAATAAATAGGCTGTTGTCTTTATTGGCCGAATATAAGCAGTGACTGAGATTCCGANCTAAATATTCCGTCCACAATCACTCCCACGATATTCCAAACCCACGTATTTGCGGTAAACTAGCTACAGCATACACTCCCTGCGGATAAATTTCAGCAGGTTCGTTTGGTACATAGCGTCAATGAGGACGAAACGAGATTCGGTTGCCACCGATGACGTGTCTCGAGTCAACCGAATAGGCAGGGTGTTAGTGAAGCACCCAATGTGATAACCGACCCAAGGGACATCTACTTGGTATATGTATATGCGTCAAAATTGAGGTCATGCCAGTCAACCTGTTTGACTAACTGGGAGGACGATGATCCTTTGAAAATTAAATTCCACGTCAATAGGCATTCACTTTCCGGTGCAACCAATTAGGACGAACTTGTCTGTTTGACGTGTTTGTTGGAATGATGCTATCTCACTAGCGGTCCGACACTTCAAAGACTCATCAAACAACCCATTTTTCATTCTGCTGCTGTATCAGACGACGTCATACAAACGAGACATCTTAACTGAATTCCAATACCAATTTCGTATCTTGGCAATGGGTGTTGAGATACGTGGACATTTATTCAAATAATGTAGGTCGCCAGACCGCGTCTTTACTGAATTACCTAATTTATTCCAAAGTTTAACCCTTTGATATTTTCTAATTTAGTAGCTACTTGACACTAAGACATAAGTAGTGAAACAACTAGGTGCAATCGATATGAAAAATAATTGACTAACGCGCATGCAAACCGGATACAGAAATTGAAAACAAATTGAATTGGTTACTACCACACTACTAATAACGAGAAAAGTGTTAGGAAATGTGCCAACTTTCCGCGTCCGCACGCTAACGAACGAACCCTGAACCGGTAAGTCAGTCTTTTGACACTGCACGCTTGTAAATTAAACACCTAAGAATAACACATTAAAAAAACAGCAGTTGCAAAAGATGGAACATGAAGACTGACACTCACGCGATGGTGTACTCAACCCACATTTCAGTGCAAAAACTGAACAAAATACATTGTACGGAGCAGAATAATTATGGAGTATTCGTTAACATATAGACTGTCACCAAACGATGCGCAGTAAACATTGTTTGTATTAACAAGGAAATCATGAGTGGAACGAAACACAAACGTTGGGAAGGTCATCAAGTGAATTTTCTTCCAAGGTACGGAAATCAGTAAGAGCTGTGAAAAAAGCCGAATTTAATGCATCATTCTGAGATTAGCGTTACAATGGAGGCTGCAACAGCCACCAATGTATCCCAGATGTCCGAGATAACAGAACAAAATTGCTTCAGTTAAGTGATACGTTGGTCGAATATTACCAGGTCATTTCACGCATTCTTCCACATCGTTCACCCTACCTTGTTTGGACTTCCGTTGTCTTGTACTACTTAACACGTGGGCTCCTGAACGTTTGAAGGCACGATTTATCTCCACATGCAAAAGGTCACCACTTTGTAACATAGCGAACCCATAGTTTTAATCACGATGCTGTGTCAAGACTGATTAGGTTTAGTTGTGGTGGGTGGTCGGTTGACAGTGAAAAGATATTAGCCAATGAGACACCCTAGCGCTTGGGTCATATAAGCTTCTTGCTATACTGATAAAACTGCTGCTCATATAATGCCTCTGAATGTAAGTGGTCACGTGATTGTAATATACCTGAGCTGTCTTTATAAGCCGACCGAGCGCATGAAATCAGAATGCGAGACATGAGAGCGTGCATTGGTTTACATCAATGAGTGCGGAACCGGAACGAATTTGTCATGTCACCCACA
Source organism: Paragonimus westermani (assembly GCA_008508345.1). Taxonomy (NCBI): domain Eukaryota; kingdom Metazoa; phylum Platyhelminthes; class Trematoda; order Plagiorchiida; family Troglotrematidae; genus Paragonimus; species Paragonimus westermani. Next base: position 40,200 of record QNGE01003271.1, on the reverse strand, counting down.
GTTAGAGAACCAAAATCACTTACTACTCACCAGTTATCAATATATTTTTTACAAAGTTGGATTTCCGTCGTTTCAACTTGGAAAGAAATCTAATCGTGCAGTCATCAACTGGAGTTACCGGGACGTTCACTATCTTCTGTCGAGATGATCAGGCAGCCTGCTGACGTTATTGGTTTGCTGCAGTAAGTTTTGCTTGTCTGATTCCTTGTTGTCGACTAACAGGAGTCTGATTGTTTAAGTTAAGTTTGTAACAGGTAGCGCAGTTTCCCTCCTACTGTATAAATTCAGTCGGTCTCTACTCCTTTCGTTCGGAATCTCAGTCACTGCTTATATTCGGCCAATAAAGACAACAGCCTATTTATTGACAATTTGGTTTACATCTTTCAAAGGACGTTAATTCATTCAAATATTGCGCATGTCCAACTTCTTTTATTGACCTCGTCATGAATTGTAATTTTGTGTCTACCAGTTTTTATCGCATTCTACTGGTTACAAGATGAATCTGTCGTTGATAGTCTTGTTAGCCCCTAGGGCAAATTGCCAGATCTTTGACATACCAAATCGTTCTGCTATCAAATGAATAGCTAACTCTTTTGTAAACACATGTCGGTTTTGTTTCCCAATCTTATGGTGGTCAGACTGTCTCTACTATGCCCCTCACCTTATATATTGTCTGTTTCAGTCGGATTATTGTGCTATTTTGGATTGTGTTGACTACATTGTACAGTGTTTGTTTGATGACTTCTAAACGTAATGCGGGCGAAACCCGGCGTGATCTGCTTAGAGTAGATAATGCTCACGATAATCGGCGTAAGCTGCTTTGGCCTTAAGGTAACCGAAAAATATGTAACATTTTTCAGTCACCTGATCACCAAGAAGATGTAATATCACGTGTCTTCAGGAAAGCAAAGCGGTTCAAAGAGAAGTAAGGTATTGTACTGCATGAAGCCATTCGGGGCTAACAGTTTGAAGGTCAGCCTACGTGCACCTTATAGTCACAACGCCACAACCTATGGTTGGACACACTGACGTCTATGCTCGACGGTCAGCCTACATGCACCTCCAGTGAAAACATCACGATACTGAAATATCGAAATACGTTTATTATATGTACATGTTATCATTATCTATGTTATTCCGTCAGAAATGAAGAAGGCTGCATGTTTTCTGTACCGCTGTGAATGCTGGTCTACAGTTAAACCGTATGTAACATGTTAAGTGGAGTATCACTTACGTTTGCCGGTGACGTCTGCGTTGTCATTTGCGAACACTTTCACTTGGACCGGCTTGCGTGGGGGAACAACGCGAAACTCATCTTTAGATGTATCATCAATAAATAGTGGAGCTGCATACGGTCTGTGTTTTCGTTTCAACGTCGGAGTTGGTACCGTGTTTGAGGTCGATACAACTGAACATGCATAGTTAATGATATCATAACTTACCTGGCGAGGGAGGTTGTAACTGCCCTGTACAGAAGGGGCAGTGTGATATGTCAGCATCATTCATGCACTCCACATGGAAAACTAACTGGTCCTTATCGCACCGATAACCATTCGTATTAACGGGGTTACCACAATATCCACAGGGCACCCCCATGTGAACATTCTTCTCCCACCTTGAACTCGCCCAACCGTTCGAAGTGCAGCAGGGTGGTACGCCCCTTGAGATGCTTCAACACCAACTGACTGGCAAATGTTGTCAACCGAGGGAGTATATTTTTAACGTACACGTCTACACTGACCACCTCCCGGCGGTCGCAACCGTAAGTGCACTGCATCTCAAACTCCCGCATTAGCCACTCGCTGTGGGACCAAATGTTACTAGTGGCCGTGGCTAAGTGATCTCTGGAATGAGTGCGCTTCTCTAGTCGTCCATTCGCATTCTCCAGACGGTTGTTTGTTCGATTTCCGAAATGAACAACATCCGACTGTGCATGGATGGCCCACTTTGGCTTTATATACAGCCAATTGCACAAGAGATAGTTCATGAAGCTGGGGTCTGTTCGCCGGATTATTGCAACATCCCGGTTGAACCTGCGAAATGGATAGAACAAGGTGATCACTTACTCTCCAGAGTTGTTGCAAGTAGCCATGCGATGAAACAAATACCGGCTTCTGAATGAATTCTTCTGGATGGTGATTATAAGACTTATTACAACAACTTACATGTTTCCTCACAGCATCCCGAACATGGAAGTAACATAACATAATGTCGCACCCAAAGACTACTCGTGCTGTTCGTATTTGGGCCGCCATTTTATCCATCACAAACGTTCTGACACGTATATGTTCCCCCATAACCTCCCGGAATGTCTCGAACAAATGACGCAGGGAACTGATACAGCTTTGGAATACAGCGGCCAATGCGGAGTGATGGAGGACCTACTTGTGGCGGTTGGTTCCATGAGTGGTATCGACGTTTATCACGTCAGGGAACCGTCTGAATAACTGCACTTGCTCTCTGCGTGCAAAACATATGTGCGTGTACCTATTATGGTCGTCTCTGATGACATGCAGCACGCCATTTTTCTCTAAATGATCCAGAATTTGTGGCAGATTTTCTGCTACATTGGTGCACGCTAACCCACTTACTTATCACTGGCGGTTTCAACCGATGACGGGTGTTGTAAATATCCATGGTAGTTATATACTTGCCATAAACATCCGCAGCATACTGCTTCAACTCAGCAGTTGGCGTGTTGTACTCAAAAAGATGTATCGAGTTGTTCACTTTACTGTCTCTGAGCCGACGATTCCTTGGATGTGCATCGTACAGCAAGGCAGTTAGGTCGTGGTTGTGCTCCAACGTGAAAGAGCTAACAACCAACACGGTATTCCTCTTAACCACCTTAAAGCGTGATTGGCAGCATGTATCGCGGGAACTGTGCAATGGGAAGTATGTGAACTGAACTCACTAAACACGTCGTACTCCACGGCTTTCGCTCTTACGTCGCTTGTGTTTTATACAACGGAATGCCATCTAACAGGTAAACTCAACAGCAATCACACTCACATGATCATATTTCAAGTGTTCACTGCCTGATTTCTTGCTTGAACCAAGCACATACAGAACATTGTGATCCTTCATGTACCTATCTATGCAACTTTTGAACTCGCTGAAGCCAGAAAATTCGCGATCATCCAAGACATCTTTGAAGCCCTGTAAATAATCCACAACCTAAGATGGAACATAAGATAACCTCGGTCAAATATTAATCACATGTGAAAAAAAGTTTCACAAGATACTAAATTTATACCGTCACAACACCTACCATCGCTAATTTCGATCTCGGCGCCAAATGAAGGACGAACTGATTTGCGGTCGACTAAAACAAATCTTTTTAACTCTCCTGATGCTCTCTGTCATGGAAATCGATGACTTTCACATTCCTGGAAATATCGTCCAGTGTTCAATGATTTCTCATTTTGTCGCCGTCTAACGGCAGATTTCACTCCATGCGGGTAATTTTCATCAACGAACCTTCTGTTTCTTCACTAACGTTTGTAATTGTCACCTAACAGCACAGATCGAAATCGGTTCCAAGGATGCATGGTTCATTGAATTATCTCGAGATTGATAAACAAACGGAAAAGAAGTTTTTGTTCAGGTTGAACAGTTTTTCAAAGGATTTTCAAAAAAGGTACCAGTTTACCAGAAATAAATTTCGTTACCTTTGAACACACCAAATTTCCTACGAAAAACTCCCAGTAAAGGTGGTTTTTACTGAGAAATATTAAAAATCGGTCAGTAAAACAGATAAGTTTACAACGACCGGACAGTAATCACTGTTCACTGGTGGGACTGATTCAAAGCTGGTCTTCTGCTGATGCGGCTCTGAGAAATTTTGAGGCGTTGTGGCTCGTTGGCTCTGACCCTATCAGTTTTTCATGGGAAAGTCCAAATTCTACTTTTATCTTGTCGCTGACAAAGGAATATGTCGACGCACTCAAACAATTCAGGAAGAACGTTAATGTAACTAAATTTCATGTTGATAAATTTACCGACAGTGTGCTGGTGCTGATTAAAGATAGAAGGTGCACGAGGTTCTTTTCGATCCTACCAAGTTTGGGTCAGATCATGATCTTGAAAACACAATCAAACTGAACTGGAAATTCACTCAAGAAATGCCAGCCTTAGTGAATGACAAGCCGTTTGACGAAATGACGTGAAAACCATTCAAACATACGGACCAAAAAACGCCCCAAATATGTGGTTACGGAAAATGCCTGAAGATGATAAAAATTAAGATCCATCCTTTTCATGGTCAAGTTAGCTCAAAATAAAATAATTGAATGGTTAGAGAAAACACTGAAACATGTCGGAGACTCTTTTCTGATCTATACATCGAAAAAAAATTTCGATGCGTTTTGTTTGCTGTTAAACCAAAACGTTCGTAAAAACACTTGACCATAATGTACGTGTAGTATTAGTTTACCGAAGTGCCCGCAAAACAGACTGCCAATATCACTAGCAAAATTACTTTAGAGAAACAGTTTCATCAAGAAAGTTTACTTTGTGATTTGGAACGGCTGGTTTTACTATGCTGTTCAAACCTGGAGCTCCATTTCGCGGAAAAATGACTGACAAATTGATAACGTTGCTGATGGTTGGGAACAGTGGTGGTGTTGTTTGTAGCTAGGGTTGATGGTTTTGGTATTGATATGTTCGACCGTATACGGTTGATTTATGGATGATGTTCTAGTGAAATCAGAAAGCGAAGAGGACATTTTTAAGTTTGTGCTCTATTTAAGTCGGCTTCATTCGAACATGGGGCTCACTTACGGATTTGAGCGAAATGAATTCACTGCATTCCTCAGATTGATGCGTTCTTGCCAAAACGGTAGCACAATGTCATAGTCGCTACACTGTCAGAATACGCATACCGGTCAGTATCTGCACTTGAGCAGTTTTCATTCAGTTCGATAGATATTGAGTTTACGAGGTCACTCATTCACACAGCACCTGAACTGTGTAGTGTAAATAATGGAGATTCTGTGTACTTTACTGCGGACCGACTTAGAGAATAGCACATGTGGAGAACTACTCAAAGCGACATGTTACAAACTAGAGACCGTTCAACATAGCTAAACTGAAAGTTCTATTGCAGCTGCACTTCAAAGTTTACGATGTGGGTCACACTTTCATCAGAAGGCTGAGTTCTGCAATACAACGCGGTTATTACTAATTGGTATCGGTTGTCATTTACACCACAGCTCAGACCTTAACGCCTCCGGTTAAAGATGGATTATCATTCCAAGCCAAATCGAACTGCACGTACCAATTCTACACCAATCTGTACCGACAAAACGGGGAGACATCCACACCATCGAATGACCAAACATTTTCCCAAATAGTTTGTACACCAGATAGGTGAAAGTGTCACGTCGATTACATAATCCACAAGAAACCGATATTCACCTTGTCGGTTGCCCATCACTTTTTTTAATGCACATCATCCCTTGAATGAAATTGAGGCGTTTTGAATCGCTCACGTAACTAGTAACGATGGAATACTACACCTCGAGGAGACTCCTTCTAACAAAACGGTGCACCTCACCCTTTGTAAGGAGCAGGGTTTGATTGTCGGTTCATTTATGCCTTGTTGATAAGCTCTAATCAAATTAGTGTGTTTTGAGTGTTATTCTAATCATATGTGTGACTTTACTATTTAAAGTTTCGGCAAACAATGTGATATTGTTGAACAGAAAGCATATGCGTGTAAATGTGCCACCTTATCTCACCGGATACGTTGTACAAACTTAGGTTGTTGGGTTTTCCCGTCAGATGTACATTTGAAAAACACTGTATCAGATTGTTGTTCTACTTGTAAAACCATAAACTTTTCCTAGCAAAGTCAACAGTTAGTTAACGTAAAACTTGCTTATTTTTTACTTGCTAGTTTCAATTAATTTTAAACAACTGCGCTTTTTCAAATAAGAGGGAGGAACTCTAGCCGTTTTATGTCAACACTACTATAGGGGGAAGGTGGCACACAGTTGCGTAAACATTTATTTACAGTTGCTGCTTGAGGCGAACTGAAACAATCAGAAAACCGTCGAACATTTTGAACAGACAGAGAATGACAACAATCAGCAAGACCACAAGGTGAGTGATAAAAGTTGTAAACTTCTTCGCTTATCTTTAATCTTTTTAGTAAAGTCTAACCATTTTAGTTGGTGAAATAAATGCCAAAGAAAATGTATTTGATGAAGAGACAAGTTTTGATGGTTCTGAAGAGGTTCCTAATGGTGTTCATCGGAAACAATTTTTCAGATCATTATCAATGGCGCCAAGTTATTGAGTTCGTCACAAGCTGTTCTTCCGGGGTAGCTTTCCTTGAACTGGAAATTAAAAGACTTCTTGGAATTTCTTCGAAAAATTAATTTTTAGAGCAACAACTGGACGCCATCGTATTTTTAGAATGCGAAATTTTTATATTCCTGCCGAATGCTGTGACGGTGAATGGCATCTTCCAGGGGTGCCCAAATGGAACCTACTTCTATGTAATTAAAAGTGATCAGGAGAAATCCTGATACTAGAACGCATACTACTTCGCGTGGCTGCCAAAATTTCTAGCACCGCAGTTTAACTGAGGTGAGCTTGGCACTTACCAATGTATGGAATGTTGTGTCTAATTTTTTCATCAAATATTTCGTGGGTAACGAAGAAAACGGAAAACTACCATCATTTTCAACTTAGCAGTGTCTAGACAGCGAGCAGTCAGTACCAGATCATTTCATTTACTAGGTGACAAATCATTAATGGTATATTAGACAGTCACATGAATGTTTACTGACTTGCTAAGCAGTCTGTATGCGTTTCTTCTTTTGACGGTAAGCCTAAAAAAACATTCTTCTGGCTCATTTTGCCTATGTATGATGATTAAAATTCATTCTAAACCAAATTTGTTACTTTGATCGTTCCAGAGTGGAGGCATTTTGTTCTGCAGTGTGCATATTGCTTCACACTTGACAGTACCTACCGTCAATAAATTAGACACAATGAAAAACGGGTTTGTTGCAGAGAATACAATTGGGTATGCATGACGTGAATTTGTGCTCATTTCAAATGGAGAATTTTTGGTCAAGTTGAAAATGCTAATATAGAGCAACAAGCATCATACGCGGTCAGTATTTGTGCTACTCGCTCATTTGTCATCTATCAGCGGCTCGCATAATATTCACGTACGACATTCACAATGTCAGCAATAGTCAGGTTGGGACACTGTTCTGTATATATGGGACGGCATGGCAACAATCTCCCGTTTTGTGCTTCCAACCAAATCTGAGGAATTTCCGAAAACATAAACAGTTCGTATATAGAAATCCAGTCAGCTCAATTCTGTCGGCCGGGTTGCTTCATGGGCTTTTGTTTTTCAAACGTAATGTATGTGTTTAAATGCATGACATCGATCACGAGTGAGTTTCAGTGCGATGTTTTTTGCCTGTGTTCAACAAAGGTATAGCGGGGTTTACCGTCCAGTTAAGTTACCTTTGTTTCAGAGGTCACATTTATGGAAACAAAAAGTGGAAATTATAAAGTGTGACATCCTTTCTCTACTTGTATTGTTGGTACTGAAGGAAATGACGACCAACTCACGCAGGAACGGTGAACACAGCTCAATTTATTGCGTTTTACTCCTGCCGTATTTGGTCTTCAGAATAGTATATAAGTGACACAACTACATTCTGCTCTTTCCTGAAATGTACGAAGACAGTTTCAACCCACACTGTCTTTCTCCTTTGATTCTGGATGGTTTTCAGTGTGGATATCTCTGGCACAAAATTCCGCACCTCCCAAACATGCTGCTTGAATGGGGGCGTCTTCACTTCAGAGGGATTATCAAAAAGCGATCAATGACTAGTCATTAGTCGTTTATATGAAAGACATCAGGCAGTCACGTTACTTCCAGTTCGTTTTAATGACCGGATCGGTGACCAGTATAGACTATCAACGTGCACGATTATCCACTTAACCGTGGATGAAATCTAACTTCTTCAAGGCCACTCTAATCGGGAAAAAGAAGCTTTGGGCGTTCTCTGTACTATAGAACTTTGATCGGATGGTGTATTCTGGCCCCGGCTTAGCTTCCTTCTACCTTTCGTGCTGCAAATAATTAATTATAATTCCTCTTCCGGGAGAAAACCCGGAAGAGCTGCGGCTTACTTTTGACCTAGGCACTTCCACCGGAGAAGCAAGTTTTCCGAAAATGCACATTAATTATTAGTTGTAGAGGCGTACAGGCAACCTTCTCGGACTGAACTTAGTGTACTTTCATCCCGACTTCCGGAGGGATTGCTAAACTGTATAATTTCGTCAGTGAGCAGTTTCCGCACATCAACTTACCAAGCTAAAATAAGTTGTATCAGAATAACCTACCTAGTCTGCGGTTTACTTGGTAGTTGTGTCACACGAGCTAAACAATATCAATGCCCATCCAGTAACTCAGGGGAATTCAGGAATGATCAGAAGAGATAAGAGGTTCATCGTTGGAATCCAAGCCATTAGGACTGTTGACTTTCAAAACTGTCAAACTCAGTCCCATAGTATTAATCCCAAGATGGTTCAGAGTCCGAATGGAACAAATGTAACACTATTGTTTTGCGGGTCGTGAAATCTCAGTTATTTTATTGTTCACCATTTTCAGTCCATATCACTTTATGACGACGAGAATAGTATTTACGTATCCTTTTTATTAATCTTTGGTGTATGTTCTTTTGAATGTCCTGACTGGGTACGTTCGTCTGTAGCAGATATGATTACACAGAATGGTTCCATGAACCCTAATGGTCATAAGATGGTGCGATTGGTCTGTTCGCCACGTTCTGACTTACGTGTGAACAAACCTGATCGGTCAAATGAAGTAGTTTGTGTTCTGTTTGAACAGCAACAGGAGACGGCTGCAGCTGATATCAACGCTGCGGATGACTGACCATTTATCCTCCGCAGACTTTTGGCTACGTTCGGTGCACTCCACTTCAAAATAGTGGACGAATGGTTCGAGTGTGGACGTGCAATATTTTGATCAGACTTCAGTGTGTAACTGAATAGACACCATAACATAAGTGACGTTATTACAGTAAGCCACTTCTTTCAAAGCAACCTATAGAGATTAATTGAACAGATCCACGGTTGAAACACAACTGTTCTAAGGACTGGTAGAAACGAAGTTGTTCGTTACTTCCGGCCGACATTCTGCATTAGTTGTATTAATTTTTATCAAATGTAACCATCTGGAAAATGATTTGCCTTCATTTGGTTAGCATCGGATATTACTTCGTCACCAGTGAAACCATTTGAACATGTTTTTCTTTGTTTCGTTTTCACGGAAGCGATCAAGATTGCGTGACTGTCTGGTTCACACAGAACTCATGGGTGCTGTACGACACTCGTAATATTTTGTGAGATGGTGTAGAGAAATACTCAATAATTTCTCTGGCTGATTAGCCTAGTTCATTTTTAGTGTATAAAATACTGCTAGATTCAGCCTTCAGTGGAAAGTTAGTTTTTGACGTTGCCTGACTGACGATCGTGGGTATCTTTGATGGACTAACTTTACTGTTGGAAATAGCCTTAGGGGAGAGATCATAAAAAGTACAGGTTCATTGTAGCTAACTGATAGTGGTCAAAATAGACCTATCGGTCTGAAGCCATGTGTTTAATGGAATCTGTAGAATCAGGTGTACGTAGTTGTTTATTGCTTTCTCTGTAAAAATTAATTGTGGATTAAACACTTGGTATCCAACTTTGTGTATTGGACTAACGTATAAATAACGTTAACGTGAATTATTCATTCAGTACAGTTATAAACGCACGAACAGCTGTCTATTAAAAGACACCTTCATAAATGACGAAACCACGTCAAAACCAATGTGGCGAACAAGCTAACTTTCAGTTTTATTTATCAGGTTTAAGCAAAATCACAATTTTACAGGGATGCAGGTAATGGGACTAAGGGATGTATGGGTTCATGGCATTGGACAAACCGATGCTAGTTAGCGAGTAAGATGTCACCCGGACCTTCCACGTCGCATTTAGGAAGCACAAATATGCTATGTTAGTTCTAAAGTTCGCGACTAGCATTTTTGGACGCTGTCGGGTGCAGACAGGTCCTGATAACTGGGCTGCAACCTGTTTTCGACTTGGTACTTTCGGCTTGAAGACTTTTACACGATGGATCGTACAAAATACCCTAATTATGTCGGTCGAACTAGTTGGGTTAACCTGATAAACGAGGGTGGTAAATTCACTTAATCCGCTGTCCCCTTGTTGCTGGAAGCGACTGGAATTAAGTCAGATAAACCGTTCCTTGTTATTGATTTTCGTATCCTTTTTGTGATTTCCATGACAGCGTGATGGAAAACTGAAACATTGTTGTCAGTATGAAGCCAACTTTTAGAAAAAACCACATCCCATCATCCATACTTGAAGTTTAATGATATATTCACTGGTAAGTGACAGAAGTTTTTGGGTGACACAAAAAATACTGTTAATTGATTGTAGGTTGCACTTTCCGACAAACGCTGTAAATAGCTCCTTTTCAGAAGATGAAGCAATATGCTTGAGATTCACCCCCACGAGCTAACTTAAACAGCAGCGCTTATCCTTGCTACGGCGCGGAGCTAAACTACAATCGCGCTACCACGAGGCTAACGTGTTGGTGTAACTGAGGGATAATATGCGGCGCTCAGCCACACTAAGGTATGAATAATGCTCAGGTTGTCCAAGCGCTCGGAGGATAGCTACGATGAATATCCTGTTAAATTCAGTCATTGAGTGCTCGTTTATATATTCGCAAAATGTTATCGGCAAAGCGGTCTCATAAAAGCCTGATTGAAGTTCATAAGCTCACAATGACATAAAGCAACTTCGAGTGCATTGCTTCAAGCTGGGGTGGGGTGACTGAAGAATAGGTAATGACTAAAAAAAGGTGCATTTGCAGACGTTAGACTTGCGTAACAGTACTATTTATCATTCTCCATGACGACACATGCTCTTCTGCTAGTGGAATATTGTGACATCCTCCTTAAAAAACTATCACACCTAAACTACAGAATCAAGTCTAATCCTTTCAAAAACATCCAGACCATCGATAGAGTACTACGCGAGTATTCCGTTGAAAATACGAGAGATGCGAAAGCCCAGATGCGGTCCATATAGATCTTGAGACTCTCTGTATAAATAGCTCATGAACGTGCGTACCTGCTTGATCACGACCTATGACGTACACTATGAACGCAATACAAAATCTGAACGTAATATACAACTAGCAGCGTTTTTAGCCTCACGGAGTCAGGTTGATATTGATATTTACGCATATCATGAGATATGCTAATGAGGTAACGTAATTGAAATTTGTCAGGGTCAAAATTCAATAGCTTCTTCAAAATACAAATTAACAAAAACGACATAAAACCTGGCAGTATTAAAACTATTCACTTCCTGCTGGAGTTGATTTCAAAGAGATGCAAAAAATTTCCTTATCTACCATATACTGTTTATCGCAAATATTGCAGTTAAATTGTAATCTCCTTAACCAGTCTCTGTTGCTTGAACTTTTGGGGATCCCCACAAACGTACACAAGTCCGCTTTCAAGCGAGAGGAATTAAACGGCTACTGAAACGAAATGGTGAAAACCCACCTCCTTGCAGCGACAACCCATTTTACACATTCACTATAAAGTGAATCTTGTAATTCTCATGGATTATAATGTGATTGAAAATGTTCCCAAAACTACTCCGTCAACGAATCAAACCTGGCCATATCAGCAGCATTGATGAAACTGAAAATACATGTTAGCCTCACTAACAAACAAACAGCTTTGACATCAGTAATCAAAATTGTTTTAAACTCGCTTTTTTCGGCCAAATAAACCAGACAATTACTAGAGAGAATGCTCAAAAAATATGCATATGACGTTAGAGTTGAGAGATTTTGCTTTTTTCGTAAATAACTGAATCACACCAGATAATGCGATTTCTTTGCCTTATCGTGTCCGAAACTGTATTTCCGAAACATGGTCTTCGAGTCATTCAGATAGAAGGTAATACCACATTTTTTGAATGTTCATAGCCGTCGTGACAAAACACTTCAGAGCCGTTCACAAGGATTTTGTCAACGTATGTTATCCACGTCTGCGTTCTATGTCGCGCCTAAGAAATTTTCCAACCGAACGACATAATTAGGGAGTGGAAGTCTTATGAACAAATGATAGTTTCTGGCTGAGAAAGAAATATAACCGTGATATATTTTTCCGGAAGTAACTTGAACCTGAAACAAGATGGCACACTTGACTATGAGAAATTCTACAGAATTCCACCAACTAGAACCAAATTACTGAGATTATAATCCACCAAAAAGTCACAAGAAAGAACGGCCGTTTTGATTGTTTTCACATTGGTGGAATCTTGGTATACTCTTTGAACATGTTTAAAAAACCCACTAGAAGCCCTAAGGGCGAGCATGTCGATAGTTTTATCAAAATATTCCTTGGGTTTGTCGACTCCTTTGGATCTGATTGTATCAACTAGAATAATGACATCCTTGGCGGTGGGCTCACGGTTCAAAAACGTACAACTTGTAGAGACGATTAGCTGTATCCATGGGAGTGTTAGTTTCAGAAGCTCAACAGCCGGCTTACCAGAAGATATAATTCGACAACTGAGAAGGAATTGCATACAAAACTTAATATTTCGGAAGACTGGGGGTGATAGGATATTATATTTATGCTGGTTGATAGAAAAACTTTTCAAAACCTCGTAAGAACAAAGAAAGTCCCAAGGAATTGGAACGAATAACGCCTGCTACAAAAACTAACTCTCATCGCAGTAAAAAAGAAACTATGAGCCCAAAGCTTTTATTCTGACTGAACTGCATAAATATGAGATTGGAGTGACATTGACAAGCCGAATGTCAGACACTGAGTAGCAAACTGGCTAACGTAGAGGCACAAAGTGTGTTTGCACCGTGTGTATGAAAATCAGCGTGAAAAGGAAATCGATTAACAGTCAATACATCTATAGATTTAATTGCTTGGAACAAGGTACGTGTCAGTATACCAACCTGTGCGTATGCGATAGACAGTAGTGATTTATGCAATGCTTGTCACTGAATGCGAGCTATTAGGGTAATATTATCATGATTGTTGAGCATCTGCGATTGAGGATTGTGTCAACCACTTTCCATTCTCCCCGTTCAAATATTTTGGTTGAATGGGGCTCGGAAAGCAACGATTTACCCCTGAGACCGTTGGGCATTTCAAAAAACTGGCATATCAATTGATAAAGTAAATGCCCGAATCGCCCGCGAACTATGACAAAGATTCCACTTTCTAATTTCCTCGCGTCTTACAATGTTCGGAGGATTTTAGACCACGGCTAGCTTTATGCGCAAGACTATTTCTTACATTAGCACAACTGGTTCTCATTTATACTTCGGTGATCACTGGGTCTGCAAGCAAAGATTGCGGAACGTACAGCAAAATTTTCCATTGTAATTGACATGAATGTGGTGCTGAAAATGTGCTTTCTTTAGCAAACAGCAAACGCTTTGATCTTACCTTCTCACTAGAAGTCGATAGGGGTGGATAACTGTTGTATCCACGTGTCGCTGTAAATCATGACGGCGGTTCCGTTCACAGATACACTCATAGGAAGCAGAAATTGAGTTGTCACTCATAAGGTATCTCTGTAAGGCAGAAGGGGAAATTTATTCATAATTCCAGGTGAGGAGTTCATAGCACTACCCCGTTTTTATAAGTATTCGTGTTTCTTTCCAACCCAGTACGAAATTGGTATTTTATATCCATCCGAACAAAGACGGAGGAAATGTACACATTCTTGAAAGATTCCGACTAGTATCGACAAACGATCCCACATGACCGTATACGTGACTTGAAAGAGTTTCCTTTGGGTGTGCCCGATACAAAATGTAGTTTGAGTTCTTACTGAAAAAGGCGATGCAACATACTCTTACGAGGAAATAAAAATTACGTTCTGGCCTGAAAGTAGCATTCGACTTCATGGTGCATCTGTGTTCTGGTGTACTTGTGTACATGATTCTGATCTTTAACCTTCATCATCTTCCAAAATTGGCTTATATATATATTTACTGATTTGGTTATATAAAAATGTAAGAAACTGTCTGACGACCAGACACATTCAAATCTTATATTGACTGAGAGTAGATGCCTAAAAAACAGGCTTCAACTAGCTGCAGCTGCAGTCCTTTTTACTCTAATTTGATTTGCTTAACGAACGTCGCTGTCGGTTGAAAATAGATAGATCCGTTGCAAGCAGAATGGGCGGCATTTAGCTGGAATCAAATAACTGGTCTCATTGCCATTTTAAGCACCAGATGAGAGAACACTGACAGCAAAATATCACTCGCCGGCAGTGCATTATTACCTAACCATTTACTAATGTTTTGGCCGATTTGATAAGTTCGGAGGGCTTCGGCTTGATTCACTTCGGAATCGACGAAAACAGCATTCCCAATCGTGGCTGAAATACGGAACCACGCTGGAAGGACAGAAGTTTCACATTTGGACCTATTCACCCACCCAAGCCACTCTCAGATGGAACCCACTGGATGATCTTGCGGAATGACCGTCCAAGCAAAATTTCTCAATCACTTCAAGCTGGGATAAAAAAAATACAACTCCAGAGCTTACTGGCGGCTTTGGTGGATTCCAGCGTGAACTTACTTAAAACTTTTGCCCAGGCCGTCAGTCTCCAAGGTGATTTGGTGGACAGTGGGCCACGTGAGTAACCGAGCCTTAAGGTGAAACCTCTGGTCTTTTGAAGTGGCTTTGTGATTCAGATTGTAACGCACTTGTCATGTCTGGGCATTCTGTTTCTATCAATGACTTGAATGCAGCTGACAATACGTTTTTCGCAACTAGGCCTTTACCAGATCAATGAGTAATCCATTTCGGAGATTATAACTTCGAACTTATTGTGCCATCAACGATGCACTTTGCCATAGCCCACAAAGTTACGAAACAGAAGTGCCAGTTGTCCATCAAACTCTAACTTGGAGGTTAGCAGCGCATGTCAGAGCGTTCCTACCTCGAACCCTAGACACAAACTAAGGACGGTATTACCGCTTCAAGTTAAAACCAACATAATCAAACTGAGCTCATACCAACAACCAGTGGGCTGGTTATGTTGGGAAGGTTTTTGGATGTAAACAGAACGTTGGGTGGCTGGCACAGTTTAAAGATGAGGGAAAACTCGTCATTGCTAATTCAGCGTTGAACCGCAATAACCGAGCGGTTTGGATAAGTCAGTTTTCTACAACGGATAATCCGTGAACATTTTCTAGGATGGCTGGTTAGCTTTCATACGTGTAAAAGATAACCACTTGTACTGTAAACATGAGCTATTCAGTCTTTCCCGAAATGCATGATCGTGTTAGCATCACAAGTATTTTTAATGGGAAACACCCTCCAAACCATTCCTACGTGATTTTAACTTACATTTTCAGACGAAGACAAATGGAGTAGTTCAGTAACCCACCACGGGATAGTTGTATATGTTCCAGAGAGTCTTATAACACTGCCTATAAGTTTGCAAAAGTTTTGGTTTTCTTAACCCCTTAAGTAGTAACACGGACTAGGTAAGTGATATCTGAATATTGTAAACGGAGCTTTGACAACTAAAATAAAATGATTTTCAGAGGGGCGTTTTATTTTATACTGTGTTGTTGGTAAATTGAGGATGCCAACTAACGGGTCATAATAGCATAGACAAACCTGGCTGGCTGACAAACTTCAACAAAAAAGCAACCCTTAGTGGTAGTTCAACTTACTACTCAGAACGATCGTACGTTCAGTACTGTTTCGGTTAAGGTGTGCTGGACTATGAACTGGTGAACCTCCACAACATTGTGAAGGACCAGTCAAAGTTCCCGCCTCATTTTACATGAGGTTGGTTTATAAATGATTATTTCTGGTGAGTTTATCGTTCAACGGACTCATTTTGTCCATGAGTGAAAAACCTTATTGCTACTCAAAACCTCGTACAACTGTCTCTGAAAAAGTAACCATTTAAGCTGTCATACCTAGTGAAATGTTATTGTTGACCGCCTGTACATGTGTTGTTGAACTTGCTCTGAAATGAACGCAATTAAACGAAACTGGTTCCAACCAAACCGAATAGATACTCCAGTCCTGTTTGCATTAGTCGATCGCAATCTGAGAGACACGATTCGGCTGTCCGGATCTAAATATGTATTCATCTAGCATGGAGTTCGATCCTCCGTCAATATATGATGTGAAACGTAAATCACCTACCGGAAATCCTCAGGAATTTACCGTTTGACAAATATAAAAAATACTTTAGGTTTTGAATGACGTCGCGAATTGTTGACGACGTTTATTTCGAAAAAGTCGAAAGGGAAGGTGCATTGTTTTACACAGAATTTTTTCGTCTTCATTGCATCACTGGGAGCCTCCAGTTGCCATTTGACAGTGACGTAAAAAGGGATGTTCGGATGAATTCCTACTGACGGTCACGCAACTTGTTTTCACTTTGAGTAATAGAGGATGTTCTGCCGTATACAAATGTCTTGGAAATTGTGTAATGTCATGGGTACATGTTTTTGACAAACATTTGATGCACTTCTTTATCATCGAGCTGGAACCATGATTACGAACTTGACTTCGACTAGTTTGTCAAGATAGAGGCAATTGAAACTAATCTGATTAGCTTACTAGGATATAAAATTACTTGAAGCAGATTTTATTAGCAAAAGAAACCGACCACCCTGCCGGTGGAAGTCGCGTGCCTGTTGGCAACATCAAGACCTGTCACCTTATTGGTCTCCGTGTTGAACTTGCCACAACCGAATGTGCGAAAACAGGTGCCACACAAGCGGTTGCCTGAAGTCCCAAAACATTCTGAGATTGTATCCGCCTAATGCATATCCTGTAACATATACTTGGCAGTATGACAAAACCACACTATGTCACGCGTATCTAATGGGTGAGTACTTAAAACCGACATAATACAGATTTCAAATGACAGTATCTGGGGAAGAATTTAGCAAATACCGTTAGCTAGACAATTTTGTTAATTTAACAAGCTTATCTGTGAGTTGTTTGTTTAGATTTCAAATAGACTAACTCATTACAAAGCATCTGCTTGAAGTTAAAGTGAGGAATATGTTTCCATATTTATTCAGCCGCAATGTAGGAGTAATTAAAGTTGTACTATGTTGGAACTGTTTTTGTCTTTTTGTCTGTATTCACACAAACTGGACAGCGTTCTAGATATGATTTGCACTGATCAGTAACAACGCGTTCACACCCTGAGAGTTACTTATTCACCATAAACGGAAGTTATTGATAAAATGGTAGTAGACACGCCTATTAGCAGGTTGATCATAACTTTTGACTTTCATGTCATTAAATTGAGTTGTTACCCCAGTGACCATGGTGATCATTCTGGCAGTGACTATTCGTCAAACGATGTAGTATTTTCCTATTTGTATCAGTTACGCATCACGTAATTAACGAAAATGTAAATGCTTGATTGGCTACTGTCACTCCGAAGTTACCAACCGTGCGTCTTGTTCCGGCAGTGGTACTAAATGTCTTCGTCGCTGGTGCACTTTAAACGCAACATGTTTATGCACCAGCGGAGGATGTAATTGTATGTACACGTATTTTGTTCGATAGGTTCCACGAATCAGCTGATTTTTGTAAGTCTTCAGGTGAAAACTCAAATCTATTGCCAAGTCTACTGGCTTTCCCCCATAGAGTTAACAGAGGTGAAAGTTCATTTTCAGTGGTCCTCTTTTATAAGCACGTGAAGGTGTACGTCGAATCGTTTTACTAAAGCGTTGCCTCTCCTTTCACAGTCAGAGTCGTCTCATCATTTATAGAGTACATGCTGTTTAGCTGGGAAAACCAACTCATGAGAGTACACAGGCAAACCTCAAACCGGTTCCTGTCTTTCTGGGTTTAGCATGATAAAACAGTTCCTTTTTGAATTGTGCTGTTCCCTATACGATCAATTCTGTTATTCAGGTTGTTTTATCTCCTAGTTGAGAATAGTCATTTTTCTAAAGTCACTGTTTACTTTGAGAGGATTTGGGTATTTGATTAATGTTTGCTAATGGCATGCTTAGGCAGATTTAGAACGTTGTTGACATCCTTGTTTATTCTGATATGTCAAAAAGTGTCTCCTCACAACGATGCTTCATGATAACGTTGCATTCCGGCCTGTGCCGCGATACGATTTTCCGCATTTTGCAAAATTTTTAGCCCGTTGTTGAACATTCTGTCTACCCTTCAAGTCGATAATTTGCTGAAGCTATATTTCCTTAGTAATGGGATGTATAATGGATGCTTTGTGGTTACATTTTTTTAGACTTGCCGACGGATATCTCAGCTGATCCCGCTTTCCCGTTGGACCTGGTCCACGTGCGCTGCTATATGGATGGTAAGTGCTGGATGTTGAGCATATTGGCTCAGTTGAAAATTGGTCTTGTCAAGACCGACAGCGTGCCAAAAACACTGGTGACGAATATTACATAATAGTTGGAGAGGAAACGCCTTTGTAAAAATGAGCGTATACCTCATATCGGAACACACCAATGTTTGGAATCAGCTGCTGACAACCCAGGTCACGCGACCTCACAATAAAACACTGTGTTTATGGGTTCTACCCTGCAGAATCATCCAGCCCGCAGTCCCGGCACAAAGTGGAATTGATGTGCAACAGTACTTATGACTGAGACCAGCTCTTCCTCGTAAGCAATTAGTCTCATTCTGTTCATCTTTAGTACGGAGCACATTTTGATTGGTAAACTGTGTCAGAGGCCGCGCTGATTTGTTTCACTTATAATATCACACTGTGAACACGATTTCAAGGCGATAGGAATGACTAAAATTTCAATGTTGTAATAATTCCGTTTCCATTTGTTAACC
This sequence comes from Paragonimus westermani, assembly GCA_008508345.1. Classification (NCBI taxonomy): domain Eukaryota; kingdom Metazoa; phylum Platyhelminthes; class Trematoda; order Plagiorchiida; family Troglotrematidae; genus Paragonimus; species Paragonimus westermani. The sequence goes on along the minus strand of QNGE01003271.1, from coordinate 21,265 downwards.
TCAGTTAGGGTGCGAGATGCAGACAAACGGATGATATCGTATAAAAACAGAAAGCGGTTTATTCTCCGACTGTAACATGATAAAGCAGTAAACATATATGTTCTTGTGTATTTGTTTTTAGTGAATATCATATTTTTACGTTGCTGCTGAATTTCCAGCCAAGAATTTGACAAGTCCATGTTCATAATTTTAAACTTGCGAAAAGTTGGTAACGTTTGAAAATCATTTATTAAGTCGATGTAGTGCACAGTCAACTACTGAGTTGGTATTTAGCCTCCGGTTCTGGGCCGGAATTGTCCAACTTCACAGAGTAACACTTTGGGATGAAATTCACAAAAACCATGCAGTCCTTGTTTTCACTTTAGGAATGAGGATTTTAAAGTGGATTGACGGAGAAATTTGTTTTTTTTTCATGTTCGTGTATTCTATTACCCAAATATAGGCTTGTATACAACTGGTGATATGTTGTCCAACGTTTATGTTTGAGGCTGAAACTCAACAATCTGTTAAGCGCCCAAAAGTGAAGCGTATTTTTTGCTCGATGAGAAAAAGTGCACCACTAAAGTGTGAGACGCATTGAAATTTGTTTTTCGTCTTCGTTATCAATAAAATTGATCAAACTGCCACTCCCAAGATGTGACTTGTAGTTTACCCTGGTTAGGACTTGTCTTCAGTTCCATATGCTTATTTCGATGGTGATTTTAAGGGTGGTTCACATACCCGTCAGGTAACCGTGTTGGTCAGTGTGCTACTGGTTACTTGGGTACTATCGAATTATCATGTAGTGTATAGAGAGCAACGTTTTCGCAACGGTTCGGGTAAATCTAATTAACGGATTATCCGTGAACTAAAAGTCGCAAGTTTAAATTAACCTACGGAGTACTAATAAGCACCAGAGAATTTTGATAAATTTGAAACGGTAACCCCTTGCTACTGACTTCCAACTCCATGATCAAATTGTTGGTAATGTGTCCAGACGGTCAACTAAAAATAAACTTGAGCTGGATTTCACTTACAGATGTAAACACAAATGCGCACTCCATTGATTCTACCAGGTATAAGACGTAAAAGCTATCGATCGTAAGGGATTTGTAAGTAAGATGACGTTCCCCCTGCGAGTGGTGTTCAACCTCTGCTCTCCTGAAATACTTTTAATTAGAAGGGGACAACTGCTAGAATTATTTAGAACACCGATTTTAAGGTAACTGCTTGAAATGAAAGTCACTTTCGTCAATGTTTTAGTAATTAATCAACACGTGGTTTCAGCGTAGTAGTAGTGTAGTAATATAATGTTTTTACGCCTACTAATTGCCTCACGTGCCCTTCAGATGTGTATCTGTTGTTGATTAACTCAACGTGAAAAGTCGAGAGTTCGTGGTATGTCCAATTTTTGGCAATGAATAAAGACGTTAGTTATGTTAACAGACTGTGATGGACTCTCAAATGAGCGGACACTGTTTTTATCGTTATAAGCGGTCGAATTGCGCTTTTTAAATCAGTGTACAAGCTTTCCTTTTTCATTTCACAAACTGTGAATAAGACTCAAAACCCACGTTGGAGGTAGATTTGTTTTTTCAGCACAGACACAGTAGCCGTTAGGAGCACATAACTACTCTCGAAACATTGAGTATGAATATAAAATAACATGAAGGATGTTTAAGCATTGCCAGTTTCTGTGCACTCTCCGCAAGTGCTCTTGACAGGCCCGATAGTCTGGGAACTAACATACAGACCGATTGCTAAGTTCCCACTTCTACATCTGCTGTTTATACACTGGGGTAAATTATCGCGGTTCACCGAGTACCTAGTGTATGACAGCGGTCAATTTCGTTCTCCCGAAGAATATTGGCCATAAAGCACACCAAGTACATTACCTTACTACATAATTATATAGCAAACATATCGCAGTTAATACATGAAAAATTCGTAAAATTAACGGGTAATTTTGTCCAGTACTTTTGAAGACCGCTTTTGTGGCATACCCTTATCGGCATTTGCGGCGAGTCGACCGCCCACAGCATTATTGGAAGGGCCGTTCCGGGTTATCTCATTTTTCCTCGTGGTCAGCAGATACACGTGCAAACAAAAAATGCCCGTTGCGTAAAGTGGTATTTCCAAGGGATATGTGTGTCACAAGCTGGTAAAGGTCGCAAAAACATCAAGTCTTAATGACAGAAAACCTTCTATCCATCGCACAGTGTTTAACTTTTTCTTCAGCAGTGTATTTCGGAAGTTGCCATGAATTTCATTCACTTGAACCGAAGAAGCCATTGGTTTTTGTACATTCCTTTGTGTTCCCCATTCATTTGCCAGTTACTGTACAAGTATATTCGGTGGATAGTTGTGTATAACTGCGGAACTGCCCAGTGTATCATGTGCACAACAATGTTTGGACGTACGCCGAGATATGTATCTGATGACGAAAGGTTAGATGTACACCAAAAACTTCGTCGCAGTTATGTTATAGGTAGCTGTCTATATTTGTTTTACAAACAAAACGAAAACACACATTTGCTCAAAAAAGCACAGTATGCCAAGACATCATAAATGCTGTAGACAGGAGTGACGTGTGCAATAATTGCAACCTAATTGAAACATAATGTCTCCCAAAGAACCTCACTGACTTCATTTCCATGAAATTTTTTCACGTGGCTTTCGACAACAAGTAAACATTGATTTTAGGAACCCAGCTAGAAACGTAGTGACACTACCTAACTGTGTCTTCAAGCTGTAAATGTCCTGTCTGGAACTTGAGTTTTCCTCTGAACACGTGGCTGCATCTGTAGATCTAACCGATGTTGTATGGGGTGTTGATTGCGATGCAATCGACAAAGTGGAAGAGTAAAACGGGAGTATTCAGCTTATCGAAACTTGTTCAGTGAGACCAACGTGCTTATCGGTACACTAGATTTGCTTAGTCAGAAAAAGTGGAAGCCAGAAGAATCGTTGTTCACACAGTGTTCTCCCCACAACTGTACAGAGATACACGTATACACAAGTAAGCCAAACCTAGGAGAGGAACGGAAACAGTGATTTGGAATCTAGCTCAAAAAGACGTTTAGATTGAGGGTACGAATTTTTCTAAACTAGCCAGGTCAAGTACCACGAGCAGCTTTTTATTAATTGCATCGTGAACAATGCTGATTACATTCTATTAGAAAGACAGAATGCCTCATATCCAGCAGCTTCTCGGGTCTCTGTTGTTTTGATCAATTATTAATTACCCTTTCCTTGTTCATGCTTTAAAACTGACATCCAGCGGGGGTTGAGTATAGGAACAACGGTAAACAAATTGTAAACAAACTAGCTAGCTGCTTATTAGGAAGCTGTTTTCCTTGAGATCAGTTGTATGGTTGTTTGAAGAAGGTTTCGGTCGGAAAGTACCATGTTTTTGTATCGTACTTATATACAAACACACGGTCGCTTTTGGAATCATTTGAGTAAAGCTGACAGTATTGTCAATTTGCCCCCAGTCTTTATCAACTATTCCAACGCATGCTTCATTCTGCAGTTGGTGAAGTGGGACTTGTGTTCAAGTTGAAGACATTGAACAGACGGTTGGACAAATCTTCACCTGCAGATATCACCCTTGTAAGATATGATGCGACATGTGTACGGGTATATCGGTACATCATACGGAACCGAACATGCTCCGTCAATAGTACAACTAGAAACATACTTTTCTTAGCGGTCGTCAACTCAAGTCTACGTTCTTTTACACTTCTGATTTCTATAATTTTCGTGGAGTTCTGGAGCATAATAGCATAAGAACACAAGCGGCATTATCTGCAAGCCTGAATTAGACAAAACGTCAACTCAGCGGTCGTATTACTAGTTAACACGTCTGTATGCTAACTTGTGTTCTAACGCTAAAACAATGTTGCCAACGTATATAATGTTTCTTATCTAGGAAGCCTTGTTAAAGAACCACCGTCTGAGGTATCATATTTTCCTGTTTTGTGAAGCATCTAGCGGAATTTAAGATTCCAGTGGAATTATATCACCGTTGGAATATAGGCCACATTCCCATGTTTAGTTTGTTTTAGTTCAATCCGATGAATTTAGTTTTGGTCATCAAAATTAGAAGGAAGCTGACTTAATCATCTTGCACCCAAAATCAACAGTTGATGCCACTGTCTTCACAGCGGCAAATGAACATATGTGAATGTTCCCGATTCCACTTTCAAACCGTAGATTATACGTGAATTGTAGAGAACACACCCATTCTACTTGTTTAGCAGCTCGCTATGGGTACACGGCACTTTGACCGTATTCTACTGACCCACTGCATTCGGTGATTCCAGTCTGACAATGCATCATTAATCACAGCCCAGAGCTCACACGAAGACAGAACTATAAAACAACCTCTGCGCTTGCTTTCTGCCAGATGATGTGCGATTATGACCTCCGGACTGAATAACCCACAACATTCTCCTGTCTCATTAAGCATGAAATATACTGAAGTTGATTGAACGTTATGCTCCGCAAACGGTGTGCAGCGAGCTGATCAGTTTGATTCAGAAAGACAGATGCCAGCAGATAAAACGAAACTGGAACACTCTGGAACAGGAATGATCCAGTTGGGCGAAGTCTAATTAGCGGCTTTCACCACACAACCCATGATGCAAATTAGAATTTGTGCTAGTGGTATGTACAAGAATAGTGTAAAACGCTCGCACGAGCAGCACTGTAACCCTAATGGATGCAATTCACTAGCTATTTAGTTGGCATCGACAACAACAACTAAACTACAGAAGCAGCACAGAGAGAACTGCCAATAGGCAAAGTGATCTTGAGACCGTTTTCGAGGACCAGCTTGAAAGTAACAAAATATTTCTATGTATTGTTGATATATGGAAGTATCGTCCCATAAACTATCAAGTGAGATCCACAAGTCAGTCGTCTGTTCAACTGAGAATTCGCAAATTTGTGAGAATATGTAAGTCAAAACAAAAAAACTGAATTTTTTTCACAAAATATCTTTCAGTTTCATGTTTCGTGTGCTGACAAATTTCAAGTTTGTCATAAGCAGTCGATATATGAATCAAGCTCTCAGTTTTACACAACTATACAGCGACTGGGCTCAAAATGTCCAAAGTTTTATGGTAAAATAACTAACGGAAATTAGTTTTCATTGATTATTTGATATGACATGAGGAACATTTTCCAACATGTAAACCTTTTAGCTTTGAATTGAAAACGTTCTGATAAGATGAACTTATACTGCTCAGCTTAGCTCTATAAAACAAAATACGAAATTAAAAGCTTATTTGGGTTTTGCCCTTCATTTGAATTACCACAAAAACCTCTACACTTCTCAGTGTTCCTGTCTTACAGTCCCACCGTTTGAAACTAAGCTTTCTTGGTAGTATCCAAAAGAATGTGTGGTCAGATTTAGGATTTGAATGACGACGACTGTACGATTCTGGATGGGGTAAAATGGCCATTTTTGCAACTGTTTTTTTATGGTAAAGACGAAGTAAGTATTGTTTGAGAGCACAGACAGTTTGAATCAAATCCGCTACTTGAGTTTACTGTTGTTTCTCGGTAACGATTAACGGTAGTCAGTTAAATACAAAGGAGTAAAAACTGCCAACATATTACAAATTATTTTCAGTTCGGAATATACTTATCACGGAAGGCGGCATCAAAGTCAAATGCAATTCAAACGGAAATGTGAAACAGTTTTCTGACGTTAACGTCACCACCTTCATCATTACTGTTGTGGCTGTCAACAACCATCACGTGACAGGTATTAGTCTGCGATAAATCGGTATGTCGCTACTGTTCTATTCACTACTAACACCAGGGACCTCCGATATCCAATTTCCTAGCAGTTGTCGTGGACAAAACTGAACTCCCTAATGGACATACAAACTTTCCTATATGGACCAGGTCGCGGCTTACAGTTGCGCATAAACTAATTCCGAGCCAGTCATCACGAATTTGACGATAGCTGGATTCTACTCGCTGTTCAGAAGGATGAGATGCAGTCTGAACAGAAAAACAAACAGAATAATCTATAACCTTGGGACAATAGAAGGAAAGTAGACACTTCAGCAACCACATAAGTGGGCAAGTTTTGAGAACATTATTAAGCTACTGGGTGAAAGTTGCATATGTAGGTTGGGCCATAATTCGTCAGCGGTCGATGAACAGATAACACTGTGCACGGCTGGTTGTCATGACAACTCTAAAGTTACCTTGTGTTGTTCTATCTACGTAACCTGTAGTCCGCTAATTGTCATGGTCATAAAACGAACTGTCATTAGATTTGTCTCTTGGCTCATTAGACATGCAAATGAGTAAGCTACTGCACTTTAACCAAAAAGTGAAACTAGACAACAAACCTCATCTTTGTGTTTTAACTACACCCGAGTAGTCTGTGACAAATTGAGGCTGGGAACATACTGCTACGTATCATCTCAACCGGCTTCTATACCACAGTTACTTTGTAAACTTTCAGAAGAACTCAAGGCGAATTGTAGCTACGGTGAAAATGTTAGCCAAGATAAACTTGAACTTTGTTCATTCTAAAAGGTAGAACCCTGAGGACTGGCCATTTTCATTGTTTCGATTTTTGTTAATTTTTTCTGCAACGTTATCAAACTTTACTAGACTGGGCTGTGTTCATTTGGACCCATGATGTTGAACGATTGATTGGACATTCCGCCTATCATAGCTGGCTGTCTTTTTCTGTATCAAGTCTGATTACTATAACTCTCAGCTCCATCGAAGAATTTTGCAGGTACTGATTTATTGATGTTTATCACTGCTGCTACCGACTGACAGGGTTTGTCTCCGACTGAACAGATCAGCAGATATCGCAGCAAGTAAACGTCGTCCACGTAAAAGGATATTCAGCCTAATTTTAAAATGTTTAGGAAAAAACGAACGTTGGTTCCGAACAAACGCGGGCGGATTTTGGCCCGGTTAAATGCGTTTGTGGACAAGTAAAAATACATACCAGAACGAAGCATATGGATCCCAACGCGTTCTCTGTTACATGGATACATGTACCCGAGTAACTACACTACGCTGCCACATAAACTGTTCAACAAAAGATTCGGATGAAGAGAGAGACCCAGCCTGACTGGTATATATTTTACTTTAGAGCCTGCACGACGTGAATGCTCCAGGTTCTGCATGATCCGAGATTACGACCTCTCGTGACCGGCATACATGAGTCAGACACACATGTTTTATTCTGTAGCAGGGCGATCATCTGTCCCTAGGTTCTCCAAAAATGTTCCGAAGAACGGCTGCATAGTTCAGGTGTTCTATCACATATGGCAAACCATAGAAAGTTTACTTGCGTTGCTTACCAGCAAAAATGGATCACACCACTTGTTAACAGTGTTGACCGTACAGACGGATCCTAACTCTAGTGAGATGGTCTGGCGGAAAAACCCAACTGAATATGGAGCAGCTGTGTTCTGATAAAATATAGTTTATCAGCATTTACTCTCTACAAAATTGAAAGTTATTTCAGAGTGCGTTTTTATTCTACAATTAATTTTGTGGTCGTCTCAGTGAATTTTATTGCTCCAGGAGGGCTGCATTGGTTTGATCTGGTTTTGTTAGGATTTTATCCATATTTGCATGGGAAGAACTGACTGGGGAGTCGGTGTCCGGAGAACTTTCTGAGCTTGGTCATGAGTAGTGATGACAGTTTAAACGTACTCGGAGTAAAACTTCCACCAAAATGAGCCACAGACATAATTCCATAAGCGTTTAATACTACTGTTTGATATTGATTCAGGGACACTAATTGTTGTTTTTAGAGAGTCTACGATAATATTTGTTATTTTTAGCTGGCGGTCATTAGAATATGGATAAAACAATTAATTTTTCAAAATCGCCGGGTGGTAGGACAATGAGGCCTCTTGGGAATGAAAATAGAATTGAAGCTTTTTATACACATTGGTGTTCAAATTCACGAAGGCATTACTGAAGAGCTCGCAGTAGGCTGATATGCAGAGTAATGAGTCGGAATCAATGTCATTCCCAAAAGCATACTGTACCATGCAACCGCGTTACACAAAGCGCCAATAGGGAGTAATTCTACTATCTGAAAAAGTCAAAATGACATGTTTTAAACCACACCTATTTCTTCAAAGATTACAGGGTTAATATCGCATTTGTGCGTTGTTTTGGAGACGTTCAACCTGCTTTCACTCACCAGTATAGCAACCCCTCCCCATACCACTTAGTTTCCGAAGGAGCAACAGGCTGGTTCTGGTATTCATATGTTCGCCGAGCTTGGCATTTAGATTGTAAACGTTTCATCACCAAGCGAGGTGACATCATCAGTGCGTATGTGTTTTGTCCTTCTACCAACAAAGAAATTAAAAACCATGCGACAAAAATAAATCTGTCCAGGTCAATAATTATTGATCGTCAATTCATACTTTGATAAAGTAAAAGCCTAGTGATATTTTGAGTTTACCATTGGTTTTCGCTTCTATATGCAACGGAAATGAAATTTTAGAAGAGACTTAATCGCAAAACATCTGTGCTTCGGCTGGATTCGAACCACCGACAGAAACAACATGCCTAGATGCGGTAAATGTTATGCTAGTTGAGCCACGGATCTACACCGAAAGCTAAGAATATTGGCAAATGGGCGTATTTATTTAAGTCAAACAAATGAAATATTGAATAAAAGAGCCACGAGAAAACCTGAACTCCTTTCAAAACGATTACACAAGCTTTTTCGAGTAGCCTGAACTTTATGTTTAAGAAAATACAATAATGGGACACACACCATGATCTGTTTAAGAGGGCAGTCAAACCAAATTACGGCAGAAATTGCGACCTGGTGTCTCACTTGAGGCGTTGACTTATTTAAAGCTTTAAGTGCATACAAAGGCTCCAGGGGATCGGGCGAAGGTAAGCTTTATAGAGTGCTGGTATTTCTTGGTGTGCTTCCCTCCAATGAGATCAGCGTGTGCGCTTCACAATCTATAAAAGACAAACAGCAAACGGAATATATTTCGTGCTCAACATATCAGATCAGGTGCTAACAGTGAACAACAGTTAATGGCTTTGTGGTCAAACGGTGTTTACAACACGTTGGAAGTGTAAAGAACCTTGTCAAAGGAAAACAGGTCGGATGGGGCCACGGAACAGTTAACGGGTAAACGTGCATTTGGATCCCACAACTGATTGCAGTTTGTCAGTACGTGGTTAGTGCGTACTGTACAACAACAATATTCCATTGGAATGGGTTGTCCCTCTTGTCATTCAGATTGATGTGAACGCGGCATTTTAGGTGCAGTCTACGAGTGTTATTCGAAAATCCACTCAATTTGTGGTGGTAAGCAGATGAGTAGGTTGGTTTGAGTTCAGATTGACAACCATTGAAAAGATCAAATATTTTTGAGAAAAATATTTGTGGGAGTGATTTTGGATCAATTTTAAATAGTTTTTGATTGCACTCGATCTGTTCTGGTTTACTGGTTTTAATTTACGGCATGATCACGGATTCCCCCCATTTTCTTAGATTGTTTCCTCTGCACACGGCTGTAGTCCATATCCATTTTCTTTGTGTTCTCATTAATAATCTCGGAATTTTTAAAAAACGCATAAGGTATACTGGATAATCAGCATCTTCTTAGGTCGCATTGATCGGTGGGATACTACGTATGTCTGTCATAGTCACAAGTGTTTTTTCACTCATCAACTCGTAAATGATGAGTGTGGACCTAGGTCTGGCCAGTATTTCACATCCTTACCGTTTTTATAGTTCAAAATGTCTTAATGTCAGTTTAAGATTTCCCAGTTAGTGGGGTCCGGGCACACTAACCTAGTTTACCCTGTGTGCCTGGAGGGACCACGTCCTCACAGTCCATAGGAGACAACCAAACCCTGCGTTCTTCAGCCTGCCTGTTAGACACTGTAACACAACCAACCTCCTTGGTGTAGCTCAAGCCGACGCCAGGAAATCTTAGTCCGGAAAAAGCAGAGTGGACTCTCAACATTTCCACTTATTCTAATCTGTCTCCGCTATTGCATAGTACTAAACCGAGCAACCTGAATCTATCAGCAAACTTTTGACAACATTATAGTTAGATCATACACGGTCCTGTATGCAGGTCATCTTAAAAGTGTGCACCTGTATATGAAGTCCGGAGTCAGAATCAAGACATTTACTTAACGAACAGTCCTCTCAATCAAGTCGGATAAGCTAACGGTTCCAACACAGCGCTGTAGCCACAGTGAAACTGGTTGGTAAGGGAGTGTATGCGCGTTTCGGGTCAAGTCACGCAGCCAACAAAGTGCATGGTCGATAACACATGGCCATTGACATCTTAATAAACGTTTCGGCGTTCGACAGGTAATCCTTTGCTGGGAACCGGCATGCATCGGTGAATGCGAATAGACGAAGTATAAATGAAATATCTGCCAAGCGGATTGTACCGTCACGACTGTACCGTTACAGAATCAGAGACAGGCTGCACGGTTTTCAGGTTTATCGCCCCATTTGTGGTCCGTGACATGACGTTTAATCGCTGTATTCTCAAGGCATCAAGTGGCGTATAGTATTTATCAGTTTTATTGAGGCGTGTCTTTCTGCTTCATGTCAACATGTTTTACCTGACCATTTCATCCAAAAACATGATAAATTGTTGCGTTATTGCAATCGGCTTGGATAGCTCGTTTAAAGGTGTTGTTCATATTGGGGTGACTGACTCTGGCTGTTTTCTGGCAAAATGCCATGCGCAAATTGGACCGGAGTAAATATCATACCGGGACCAGATCAGACTGGCGGACCGCGAGTAATATGAGAGCCTGTCGTTTTTGCAGAAAAGACTACCGATAATAGAACCGCTTTTGTAAGCTACAGATGAGTCGTACGCAGGTTTATATATATTAAGTTTGGTTCGCTTATATATGTGATTTTGGAAATTGTGGTGGATTTTCAGGTCGGAGGTGCGAGTTTTCAAACGCTCGGCCGAATACCTCAACGCGGGGGGAGGTACGTTCAAAAGCCTGTTGCGATCGGATCACGAACAACGTGCGCGACCGGATGAGTCAGCGCTCGACTGGATCGGACCAGCGGGCGAGGCAGGGCAGGCGAAATACGACAGACGGCCAGATCGGAGGCGTGGTTTTTCCAACATTCAGAGGAACATCTCGATACGATGTTGGAATACGGTCAAGGCCAACATTGGGTGGATGGCGGACAGCACGAGCAGCCGGACGAGACATCGCGCAACGAAATCGGACAAACAGACGAGAAATAGCAAGCGCAAAACCCCCCGATAGAAGGCGCCGATCACACACGCAAACCGGTCAGAAGTGCACACGACGTGGGAACGAAACCGGGGGGTGTTGTGGGTTGGAATTATGACTCATAAACGAAATAGCGCGCGTTGCATGTGGTTGGCGATTCGGACAATAAAGACTGTGCTTTATTGGACGCCTTCTCGCTACAGTATAATACAATATGCGATCAACTACGTATTCTACAAAGTTGCACTACACATGAACCAAAAGGCACCCTAATAAGACAGTTATCTACTAGGTATATGAATCTGCCATTTACCGCTCAAAGTATTCCATCCTACCGAGATTTCGACAGTACATCACGTAAAGGTAGAAAAGAAAAGGAAGCATCGGCGTATTGTTCAAAAATTCACGAGGGATGCCCAAAATGTTCGAGGCCTTTCCTGATTAAAAGCATTCTCGTCAGACATGACAGCAAACGAAGTTGCACAGTTGTATCAGAGGTTGTTGTGTATCCCAAAAAATATGATCATTTAGTGTAGCTGCAGCGTTTGTAGATGTACCGTATAAACCTTGTGTTTGGGGTGGCCTCATAGAAAGTCCTGTAGAGTGATACACATTGATTGTGAGAGCCCTTATTTTGCTGCGGCCAATCCACGGAAGCCCGAATGTCTTAACTGGACATTTTTGCATGCAGCACGCATAATTGGATGCTGCACTATTTGGCAAAGATCAAACGTATTAAGATATTCTCGGTCGTTCCAGTGTTGGTGCAAATTTCTTACACTGTAGTTGAATATAGGAATGCAATAGGTCTTAAGTGGTTGTACGGAATTAGTTGTTGACTGCAAGGTTTTTACTAAACAAGAAAAATCTACTTATCCCCGTTAACAAAATTCCGGTCCAAACCGAAAACTCCGAGCCAAGTTGACTTCATTCGGACGAGTATTGTTTTGTCGGCAAGTGTTTTTCAATACGTATCATCTTCTATTAAACATCACGGGCGAAATGATAAGTTTTACCCTGCCCAACCATCGAATCTCCTGTAATTGGACCTGACATTATAGCCGATTCTTGTAGCTTCTAAGTATTCTATGTCCAACGAATTCCAAAGTGTAAAATTTTCAGGCGAGCCGATAGATTCCATTTTCGGTGCTGTTTCCACAAGTTCAGAGACAATATTAGCATAACAGTCGTCTGCTGATGCGCGCGGTTGACTTTTCATTCGCAGGCCATGAACGCTGCCGGTTACAGCCAACTCCCTTACCGGCTTTTGAACGGATTTACAAGTATTGAAACGTTCGCACCACATTCTTCAATGATGTCCTCTACATCATGCTAGTAGTAGGTCATTCCCCACTTGGTTTCCAGAGGTGTGGCCTTGTTCCATTACACTAAACTCGTCCAGACCATGTTGTGCGTTGCCACTATCCGGCAAACTGAATTGAGAGGAATATGGTTCAACACAACTGTATTCCAACACGCTTTCTGATCTAGCTAGCCGAGGTTTCAAAACCCCCCACAAGACTAGGGTGATAAGAAAGTACTGGCTTTAAACCATGGTCAGAACCGTTTGCACTCGTTTTCCGTACAGTACTAGAGTAGTCAGGATGTGGACAAACATAATTCAACCAAGATGTGTGTTGCACCTCCAGGTGAAATTCGGCTCGTACACATAGGTATCGATATGTCAACCTGGATCGCAATTATCCAGTTGAAATTCCTGTAATGAGAATGTTTTGTTAACCTAAACTGAATACTGTTCTATCCTAAATATATCACTCATCAAGGCAAGTGGAGAAAACAGCAGTTACCATTGAACTAGCTATCGGTTTTGTTATCGATGAGTTAGTAAGCTGTTTTCCTCACCTCAGGGATGTATGATTAGAATGGTCACTTGAGATAAGCTGACACAGATAAACTGACACAGCTGAAACGGTACCGCTTAACGGGACGGCAACAAAACTTGTTAGTGCTATATGCCACTGAGTGCTTCGTTAAAAGGGACACAAAATGACACGTCGCATCGCATCTGAAAACACAATGGGACTCTTTCGGATTCTCTGGGACTTTTGTTAGGTTTCATTGAATACTTTACTGAGTTGTAACTCTGTTTTTCATGAACGTGGCGTATATTATCCGTTGCTATTTGAAAATATTATCGTGATTGCACACTTCGTTAAGGAGACGTCGTCTTCTACTCTATCCACTTGCACTCACCGATACTTGCCGGTCCCAAGCCTTGCGTTGCTTATAAAAAAATTAAGATGATTACAGGTACTTTATAAGAAGCCCAATCCGGTATTCTTCTGGGTCCGAAACATCACCAAAAACTGCATGTCTAGACAGGGCAAGCTCCCTACCAGCTAAACTACGTAGTCACGCCAAAAAATCAGAATTTTCTTATTTGCATTCAGTCACCTCTCTAATCCAGTGTCTTATATGGTCTGCATGACCTGTATGATCTTATGTGATTGGTAACGTTCCAGCAGACTGAATGCGCAAGCAGATGGTGGGATTCACAAACGCCACCGGTGATCACTGAAAATACGTCCGATAAGTGCTTTTCATCAAATCGGCCAACCTACTCACCAATTTAGAGATCTGTTTGTCAACAGCCAGGTTATATTGATTGTAAACCAAGAAGGCCAAAACACTGATATGTCGGAGCTGAACGATTGGGCCTGAGATCCGTACACATCCCCGTGTTAGTTAGGCTGCCTACGGTTACAGCGGTGCGTTGTAGCCGTTTGCCAGTTCTACTCTTAGAGGGCTTTTTCTAGATAAAACCTTCAGTTAGACCGACTGTGAGATGACTTATCCTCCAGATCTTGTTTCCAGGTCTACAGCTGTGGAATGATTAGCACAAGCAGTAAATTGTGTGACAGCCCGATCGTAAGTGAGCCGTGCGACTGGCTACCAAGACGTGCTATGTTTGTTCGGCTGTCAAAATGCAGTGCTACCATATGTCGTGATTCATCCTAAACAAATGGGGCCCTTTCGGTGGTAAAAACGGTGTTATTGACCCCATTAAGTTGAGTAGGATATTCCGACGATGGGTGTGATGGCCTGTCTCTCATCTAACTATTTTGAGCTGGCCGACTTGTCGTACATGAAAGCGAGAATATCACTGTTGCGTTTACAATCGACAACGGATAGTTTGTGATTGTTAGGTTGTTTGTTTTTGGTTACTATAATTCAAAGTATGGTTGTAACTTCCGTTTAGCCAATATTATGATACAATACCGCACTTTCCGTTGCGCTTGATGCCAATTGGTGGATTGCAAAACTAAAGGTGAATTCATATTTTGAGTAAAATGTTTGCAGTATATAGAGAAATTCGAAAGGGTTTAGAAGGTTTATCACCCACACAGATAGAACGAAGAAGGAAATGTTATGCAAGTTATAGGGAGCGTGGAGTAGGGATTGAATAGCGTAGGAGTAGGTTTAATTGCGAAAACATCGAGTGCGGTGGCAGGAACTTAGTTTGTTCTGTATAGCTGAAACATGTCGAAATGTGCCTGTCGTTTTGGGGTATAATGAGATAATCCAGCTAAAAAAGTGATCACTGCCCCATTCTCTATCCATTTTTCTCTCTAATGTCCACAAACCTTTCTCCTATGTCCATTTATCGTTGGTACGATTGAATCCTCATATTGTAGCTGAGCTGTGACTGATGCTGACACTTTTTTCCCGGGAATTAAACAATTTAGAATTCACACTGTCTTGCAATTGGCTATGGTTGTACCTTTGTGAAAATACTAGAAGGCGTGTGAATATATGGGGCTGATCTAATAAATGGGATAAATGTGCACTTTACTCCATCTCCAATTCAGTTTAAATTTCCCTCATTTCACCCCAGTAATCGGGAGAGAAGGTGAGACCTTCTAGTTAAACTGACTAAAACACGCATCCTAGTCGATTGAAATTTTCGGCGGGTGAAATGGGTAGTTCGTTTTATCAGGGTACCAAGTGCAGAGTCGATGGAAGGTGAACTACGTAATTAGAATCCAGTGTCTGGAGATCCACTAAGTCGTTTATCCCTCTGGACACATCATCATTCGGAAAATAACCCATGCTTTCCATTTTCACTTCTAGCGTGAACCACTTGAAGGGTTGTTTCATTAGACGTGGATGAGATGTTACGGATTTTAAATGAGCTATAAGCTATTGTGAAAAGAGTAGCTCTATAACAAGGATGCGAGTACGCGCTCCTGATTGGGTGCATTGTTCAAGTTTGCTGACGAACACATCTGCTATGTAAGAGTTAAGGAGGAACTTGTAGCCAGCTTACTTAGTTATTGATAAAAACAACTTTTTAAAAATCAGTTGCAAACCGGATATTCATTGGAGAAACAACCATTTATGTAACAATCATAACCAGTGAACTACCCATAGGAAGACCGGCGGAATCATGTAAATAGCGGTTGACTCTTTCAATCGCACGTTTCTGAGCAACGAAGTGATATCGAAAGAAAGGACAAACTTATCAAGTAAATCCTCGGTTAAGCCACAACGAGTTAAAAACCAGAGAGTTATCGGTTTCGCAACGTTTCGACCCTCTCGGAGAGCCTTCATCAAGCGATTTAAATCAGAAAATCCACATTGTACAAGCTTCAAATGAGGTAGTCATCCCTCGCACGTGTGTGTTTAACACGCGGTGTGTGGACAATCTACCAATAAAATGCATGGGTTCACGGTTCATCTGAGGTCACACGTGACGAGCCCAGACGCAAACAAGGCTGGATAGTTAGTGCATGCTGTGTGTGCATGTAAACGATCAATCTACTTGCGTGTGGACTGTTGGGATGGGGTGGGTGACAGGGATCTGCACACCTTTTTCGGACGTGGTGTCACTGTTGTTCACCCAGTAAATCATGCCAAACAACTGGCAGTTCCAGGCCATCGGAGCGATTCACCACTTGTGGTGTACTAGCGATCAGCAAGGTTTCTGCCATTAGACGTTCTTTGTGGTTACGAAAACCACTTTTTAGTACAGTCGGATGGTCGAAGTCAACTTGGTGTTGGTTGAGGATCGCGTGTGCAGCAATGGCTGAATCGTGTTCTAATTTCCGGAGTTGCTCAGCGTCGGTAGGGGGCTTCTTACTACACCTTACATGTTCTTTAGTGCGTATTTCAAGTTGCCGGGCAGTCTGTCCAATATACGAGGCTTGACAATCTTTACATTTAATTCGATAAACGCAATTTGACTGCTCCAGAACTGTTCGTTTGTCTTTCAAGTGGACTAACTTATTCCTTAACGTGTTTGTGGTTTTAAATGCCACTCTGATATTGTACTGGTTGAGGACCCGTCTAAGATCTTCCGATGTATTCCTTCTGTACGGAATAACAATGGTCGATAGCCAGTTCCTGTGCTCGTTGATCTTGTTGTGATGTGCCTCCTGAGTTGGCCGTAGAATCCTGTCACAGTAACCGTTAGCTTTAAGTGTCGACTTCACAATCTTGTATTCTTTCGAGAGCTCGTCCTCGGAACTGGCTTAACCAAGGATTTACTTGATAATGAACGTCAGCACAACGCACAATATATTTTCGCATATCCGTTCTGTGTACGGTTCGGATGTAGTAAAAGACAAACTTCTTATTGATAATCAGAAATTGTGTTGTCTCCACAAAATATAAGACATCTTGAAAGCATTTTCAGCATAGACATTGAGGGAGAGATTTCAAATATTCATCCGACCACTGTGCCGTTGAGTGTCATATACGTTAAGTCCTGGTCTCGTCCCGTGGGTAGAGCTTATGAATTTTTGTGGGCAACCAATCCTATGTGTATCACTTAGTAAAACTCGGCTACTGGAGTCAAGCAGTTCTGGTTAGTAAGATGTAAAATGTTCACTGTGACTTTCTCAGATGTGTATATCTAATTCATATTTTTTGTTCGGTTGGCTGATGTACGACAAGCCGGACAAAGTGGACATCATTTTTTCAAGCAAACATGAACATTTGTCTCTTCCATGTGTTCACCGAGTTACATCAGCGTGGTGAGTAGTTTCTGTTTGATAGAGGTTTACGAATCACCGCGCTACTAGTTGCAATCAACTGGTGTGAATACACGTTTTCCGACCTCTGCGGTGACAGTAGGGAAAGGTTGCCTGGTAATTTCGTCAAAGATGTCAAAGTCAGCTATAACTGACAGCTGATCGTTCGTAAGAAGTGGACGAGGGAACGTAAGCCCCTGTGGCAGAAACTCAAACAAAGCTTGGTGGAGATAAACAGTCAAACTAGTATAAACGTCATGTGTCCCACTCGAAATTAATTCATCAAAAATATTTTCCAAATGGTTGGCAAAATCCTGACACACTTCTAATGTTAGACCACCTAACATAAGGTTCCGCTGGTTGATCGAGTGGTGGCTTATGATGGGTAGCTTTTTTCAGAGCATAACTTCTCATTGTGACTGCAACTGAAAGGATATCTGTAGGTGGAGCGCATGTCTACTGGAATCTCCAAAGCCAATCACATCATGCATATCCGTATACGTAAACAACGATTTACCCTTTGCTTGCGAGTGACTGTGGGTTGACAGTTTGTCTAAAAAGTTCATGGGGTCATATGGTAAACAATTTGGAACTTGCACATTTTCGACGGATTCACCATCGGGTAATTGCATTTCTGAATGCTAGGTATCATAAGTCTGTCGACAACTAAAATTGATTAAGAAGTATAGTCAAGGTGTCGAAAAAGCCCATTTGTTTGACAACCAGAATATGATAGTCACAACGCTAACCATTGGCATTCAGTTACAAAGACTGTCATGTGTAAAACACTAAGAGAGTACAACGAGGATACATCGCGACGCTGAAGTCAAAGTATGAACTGCAACCCAAGTGTTCTTCAACACGTTGCAAGAATTTTGTGTCTGATTCATTTTCAAGCTCAAACCAATAACCGTTCATCTGACTACAAATATCGAACGATGTTAACCTAAATCCCGCGGTTACTGTTTTTCCCTAATAGAGAGAACGGCAGTAAAGATTTATCAAACGTGGAATTTAAGAATGTAGGTTTATTCTACCTACCAAAGACATGTCAATAAAAATGTTCCGATGAAGATAACCCACAGAAGATGTGATATCCTCGTAAGACCCATTAAATTTTATGAAAAGAGAAGCCTACGGGTTGAATTCTCTATGGGGGGTTGCACTCGTTACCTTTGAAGCATACTAATACTCTTGTGTACGCCTTCGTTTCATTCGGAAAATTCGGCTGCATGGTTCCTTTCATTCTTTTTCAAACACGAGGATGGGTCAAACGGACTTCATCGGCATTTCATACTTATGGACATAACTAACTAGTACGTTATCAAACTGTGGTCCGTAATCTGGTAGAAACACACTGCCGACTCAGCAAGACGTCCACCATGAAGTTCCACAGGTAAAGCACACAGCACTTGTGAATAATTTAGAGCTTGAAACTTAACACGGTTCGTGACTAATCGCGTTGTAAAACGAAGACAGTCATTATTAATCATTGGTGTTAATAAGTGACGAGGGATTTGGGAAAAAATTCCGATACCACTTACAAGTGATCGTGGCATTTGCATTTGTTTATGGGACTAGAGTTTTCGGCTTAATTGGTTTACAGAATAAACCCTTGCGATAACCATAATTCGAACTGTGGTTCACAGTTCCATAAGACAACCATGTTGACTATTGCACCAGCGGCCTCCCAAAGGAGATAGCCGATTTGTTATATATAAGCGCTTAGCCGTAACGTTCAGGTTTTCTGATCATCTAATGAAAAGACATTAACTTTCTTGATGACCAGCTGACCAACGCCCAAGACTGCTCAGTCAAGTTGGAAATTACCTATAATCGTATATGGCTGTCGGTTTAAATGTGATGTGATATTTTGGTCGCACTTGATGAGATATTTGCCAGTGGTCAATGCAATTTCTGCATTATGGTGATGACTCGAGTCCACGTCCTCTGTAACCGAGACTTTTTCGAATGACGAAATGTGACAACATGAAAACTTTCCTTTTAGAGTATCTTCACAAAATGGGTTATCTGGAACACCTCCCTGACCAAAAAACCGTTATTATCCTGAACTAGCGTTGGGTGTCAGTTGTTATTCCGACTGGTATCCTGCGCACTACAGTGTGCTAAATATGGAATTGTAATCAGACGTGTTGGATATGTTGCATTCCAAACCTCAGTAAAGCATGAACTACTATGAATGCGCTTGAATAAACGATCCGCCTTTAAGCATTGTAACGATCAATTTACTGTTCCGTTAATCAGCAGTTATTGTTGCAACCCGAACAAAGGCACGTTTCTTTTTATCGACAGTTGCCTAACAGGGTTTTCAACTAGACGGCATCATCACAATCGTACAACCGTGGGAAGCGGATAGGCAGCCACCAGTGTGACGTGCCTACTACTCTTGAATATTGATACTTCAAGGTTCGCTATGTCAAATACGGCATGAAAATAGACCATGGAATTCCGGATCAACATATGGCTATATGAAAGGCATGAAATTGTACAGAATAGTTTGCGTTTGATTTCTAGAATATTTAATCTTATACAGATGGTGATGAAACTAGGTCACTTGTGCACAGCGTATCAAGTTTTTATTAATGTTTTTGAGAAACTACCTTTTCTTTAGTGTGTTTAAAGCGATACTTACTAGTGTTTGAACAGAAAATTCCTATCGGTGTCATCATAACACGCTTTCAAGTGTACGGTTCATTGACAGTATTTGGGACGCTCACCTACATTGTAGGGTTGACGTGGTTCTACACGTTATTTCGTAGTGGAACTTCTGCCAGTGATAGTGTGAGTACGTAATAAACAAGAGTGCGATATATAAAATTTGATCTGCACTGCTGATAAAACTGCGTGAATGAATTAGATTGTTCAACAGAATACATTATTTTATAATGAACTGTCACAAAAATTTCATCTTAGTGTTCAAATACAGAACATACTTATTTGGTTCCCACCTCAAGAAATACATGCTAAACTGATGCTTGTAATGTCTGTCAGAATCACTCCAAAAACGGACATAATTTGCAGGTATACAAAGGTGCTAGCGTGTAGGATTTAACAAAGTAGTGCACGGTTGCCGTGAAATGACCATACAATGAGCTATGTTCAACTGTATTTCGAATATCATCTCGAGCTTACCACAATTCTACATAGCAGTTCTGAGGAGAAAAAAACATTGACATTTTTATTTTTAAAAAGAATTATCCAAGTGTTCATATTGTTTTCAATCATTTTGTTGTTTTTGAGTGACATTTCTTGAGGCATAATATTCAGAATTCCACATCAGCGGAAATACTCTGAAAACACCGGGTGGTCATGTTGTTTATTCTCAACATGAAAGAGAGAATCGATTTTAACAGAAAGAATGGCAATTTTCTAATTGTTTCTTCATGTCTTTGTGCGGTTTTCTGAAAACGAAAATGCCCCCTCAAAAGGTTTTAATTTCTTCTTTCAACTAACTAAATGAAAGTTAGGAACGGCATGAAAAAACTTGGATGGTAGAACGTATCTTCCTCTTGTACACAAACCATTAATGATACACGCATTTCTGGCTTGCTTAAATGTGAGGCTGATTTGTTTTCACTCCTGATGACACAATTTTTCCAAGGGATGTGGAAGTGGTGTTGGAACACGGTCGTATTACTCAAAGAAGTAAACTTCAGAACATGCTGTCCACCTCTGGCTAATAATTTATACCTCTTATATTCCTCTGTCATATATATATAGACGTTGTTTTTCAATTGCTTCTGCTCCAGTCTACTGTTTGAACTTTCCGGAATACAAGAACACTTATAGCATCAGGTATGGAATAGAGATGAATATATGTAAACGTCAGGCAGTTCGATGGTTGCCACATTTTCTGGTGCCTGATTACATGTACATCAGTGAACGGTAAGGTTAACACAAAACTATCACAGCACAAACGTTTCAGGTGTGTTCTTTCAGCGATTAATGAATTTAGATGAGACCCAACTGTGAAAAGTCAGGGCTTCGGCTGGATTCGAACCAGCGACAGACAC
>QNGE01003270.1:58643-88672 GCA_008508345.1 Paragonimus westermani | reverse complement strand
CTACGCGTTGCTCAACGTCTTCGTGGAAGATCGTACAGTGATTCTTCACTGGTTTTTAGAAGCAAGCGTATTCCATCCCAACATTGCCGTAGTTCATCTTTATTTTTCACATCAATATAATGCCGAATGTATATAATCCTGAAACTGCCACAGTTTATCTTCAGTATCCCCCCACGTGTACCACAGGATATTGGCCAAACGGCTGTTATTCTAAGGAACGTGTCCTACAGTGATGAAAGTGATGCTGGTCCACTATGAAACCATGAGTGAAGTGGCATAACCCACACCGGCACCCCAACTTTGACTCTGTTGTTTCGTATTGCATCCACAGTCACCTAGTGACGTGAACAGTTACGCTGGCACTGTTGAGAGCACTGCCACGTCGCAGGGGGTTTAGGATGTTGGGGAGGACGGACGTGATATTACTACATCAACCCAACCTGAGGGGTAACTAATATAGAATACCTTCACCCCATATATTTTCCCCTGGGCAACAGCTACCGTGGTGCTAGTCAGCCGCACGCGAAGCACTCTCTCTGATGGTACCTCCCCAGAACGCGACAGAGGGTGTGTTTTCCTCATTACTGGGGCGCACGGTGATGTGGCGTTCAAGTTTGTTCTTCCAGAGCTCTGCAACTGTTGCCATGCGCCACGTTATACCAGAAAATAAGAGAAGTTGGAGCGTTTAAACGCTAGAGTGAAGGACAGTTAGCCGCCTTAACGCGTGTTCTACAGCGCCTGGTAGAATTTACAAGTGTATGCGGGGGTATTCCGTGCAACAGGATCCAAGGGGGTGCACCTACGAGGTACTATCAGTCGCTGGTCCACCCACACATTACATATACATAAGGAATGATCGAATGCACAAATGTCCAATAAAAATTGGGTTAATCTAAACAGCGCAGCCATCCAGTGTGTCTTGGTCTAACGAGAGAGACAACCGGGGACAGGTGCACTAGAAAAGGTCGGCGCCAATTCGATGGGGACTACTTGGCTGGTGTTTGTGTCATACAGAAAGGTGTGTGAGAAGAGGGGTTAAATGCGGTCGGTGGAAACCGTGAGATGTTGACCAAAACTGCCGATCACATAGGTTACCACAAACCGTTTGATGACACTAAGAGGACCTTTGTACTATTGTTGCAGTAGGTTCTTGACAGCGTGTTTGCATAAACATGAAGAACGGAGAACGAGAACTGTTGAATACGTGTGGTATTCTCATGAAGTGGTCATATGTAATTCGTTGGCCCGCTGGCATAGAAATTAGCGTCAACTGTAGCTCCGTTTGTCAACTGAAAGAAGTCAGCTGGAAGGTTGAAAGAACAATCATAATCTAGCGACGCTGGGTTCTCACTGGTGCCCTTTGATACAGTTGCTAATACCAAGCAGGGCTAACAGTGAAGCTCCTGTCCAATCCGCCGGCTTATGGGTACGCAACGGAGCTTTCAGCTAGCGATGAAAACCCTTTACAAGGCAATTAGACCGTGGATGATAAGCCGTTTTGCTTGCTGTGTGCACGTCTGATAGATTAGTCAGCTGTGAAAATATTGCGGATTCAAATTGTACACCGTGACTAGTCGTAACCGTTGATGAACAGCTGGGACGCGCAGTCCAATGAGGAATAAAAGCGTCAGAGACAGATGCTGCAATGGACTTGACGGCAGCATGGGTTCTGGCCAGGGGACAGGTTAGTGCACATTAGAATAAAAATGATAATATATATTTCTCCACGCTAATATGAAAAGCACGCTGGGTTATGCGCGATCAATACAGATATTTACAAACGATAAAAAATCGAATAATTAAACAGTAGCAAAAGCGTGAAGTCTGCCGTCAAGAAGGATGTGGTCGAAAGGCAAATGACTGTAGTTTATGAAACTTTGACGCACACAACAACGAAGGAGGTAGTTCACTCGCTTCACAGATTTAGTCTCAAAAAATGGGATGTTACGTTAATTTACTTTATATAAGATAGTGGGATGGGCAATTTTTATAATAGTTCAAAAAGTTGAACATCTCGCGAACTGTTCATCTAATGCAGAGTTCCGTGCGTCCATCCGTCGTAGAAAAATTTCCTCGCTCAGTATGTAATATGGGGATCGGAAGAAAGAATGTAATTCCACACTTTAGATGGGAAAATGCGGGATTACAACGTTTACTATGACAGACAATGTGTATGGGGAATTTTTCGACAAAGAACCCATACGATATTATTATTTTTGCTATGATTATTGGAATATATAACCATATTTACTGTTTGTTGTGGCATTTTCCTATACACTCGGGATTTATTGGGGCAGACAGAGAATTGAGTCGACGGTTTGGAGGGCCTCATGAAATGTGCGTGTGATAACTGAAGCTCACATAACGTCGTTCTGCTGGACATATTATTAAGCGCCATGTTCGCATTTCCTAGAAATTTGGGCACTGCGTATATATGAACAAACACATTCCATTAAAACAATGTTGTGTTCTAAACGATTTGGTGAGCGCACAGTAGGCCAAGTGATAAATGATCTTGTGAGTAAACCATATGACAAACTGTTTCAAGCAGTCTGTTTTCGAAGGGCGATAGACAGCGGGATTGTTATCTACGTACTGCGTAACTGACGGCTAAATGTTTCTCGGATCAAACTCACAAAAATTATCAGGTGATACAGAGAGTTCAAAGCTAGACATTGAGTTTGATAACGTAAGATAGCATTCCAGACCTTTCTTAAAACGCTGATTGTTGTTACTGGCTGGGACTTCATTTGGAAGTTTATTCCAAATGTAGGAATACTTTACAAAGAAGAAGTTTGTGTGTATATTTTTCCGGGATATCAGGGGTGGCAAGTTGGAACCCTTATTTCTTAGGCTATATGGAGGACTGTGTTGTAAGTGAACTTTAAACGCTGTGGTAATCGCATCCGAAAGTATGAGTTTATACAGCAGCGTTAGATTAAACCTTAGTCTACGCAGCCAAAGTGGATCAATACCAAGTTTTTCACAGCGCTGCCTGTAGGTGAGCGAAGAAGAATATCCCAGTAAGCTTCTGGTGAACGACTGTTGAAGGTCTTCTAACACAAGCCTATCAGACTTGCGTAGATGGCAGTAAATGAAAGTGCAATACTCGAGTTGGGGTCGGAAGCACATTTTGTAGAGCGTCAGCTTAGCAGTTGGTAGACTGGACGTCTTTTTGATAGGGCCTGTTGTTCTTTTGGTTTTTGCTACCTAGAAGCGTACTTGTTCGAAGAAATTGAGGGAGTATGGGTGCCGTATTCCTAGATCTCTCACCGAAGTGGCTGTATCACTATCACAGCCATCTAGTGAGATGGAGTCATGGTTGTAAATTACCCCATGGCTCCATCTCACTAGATGGCTGTAATATTGATACAGCCACTTCGGCGAGAGATCTAGAAATATGGTACTCAAACTCCATCAATTTCTCCGAACAACTATGCTTGTAGGTAACAAAAATTAGGAGATGAGTGTGGTATCGAAAGAACGAGGGTAGCTCAACGACGTCCATGTAAACATGTTCAGAGCGACCGTCGGAAATTGTGAAATCTCCGTGCGGGCTGCTTGTATGTCGGTTGACCTCTGAACGTTGGTTTGCAAGGTAGCACTGGGCCCAACGCCGCACGTCCCGGCTCAGATTAGGCCAGGCGAATCAGCCGCAATCAGTCTCACTGACGCGCCTACCCACGATTGTTATGGGCTGTGCGTACTTCGGAGGTTGTCGTTCGTGTTGAGTGAGGTACCCGCTGAAGATGTAAACGACGCCATAATGACGTGCAGTTAGGTGTGTTCCAGATCAGCTATAAATATGAAATCGGACTGTTGCAGTGCAGCAAAGTTGTTGTGTGAAATCGGGTCAGTGACTATGGAAATGCTACACATAAGCGATAACTTATTCTCGGCAACGTTTGCGGTTCTAGAAGCATAGCGGATGCCCGCAGAAAACTGGGAATGTGTAGCCCACCTTTCAGATTTTCTGAGGTGGGTATCCATTAGGGTAATTCCTCAAGACACACACAGGAGCCAGGCGGACCGTGAAAGTGGTGAGGCTACGGCTTTTGCGTGCATGAAAGAGGTAGCGCATAAAACTACACGCAGCCAAGAACCCACAAGCGGGCGCTTTGTATCTCGCTGGGAAGCTTACTGTTTGCGATTTCTCATGCTGTTTGCTGCAGCACTGCGGCTTCGGCTGTGTCTGATGCGTCCACGGTGATGCGGATCGGTTGACTCGGTTGCTGCTGGGGAAGCATGACCACAGTGGTAAGGGCCTCATTTACGGAAGCGAAGGCAGTAGTGGCTCCGGAGGCAATGTGATAGTAAGTTTATTACCTCGAAGTGAATCAGTCACAAGTTGCGTACACTTCGCGCGGTGGAAAGTAAATGGCTGCAGTAATTCACATGTCTATTGAAGCGGCGGAGTTCGTGAACCGTGTAGGGGAACGGACACGATCAAATAACCTCGACCTCACAATCGAGTGGTTTAAGCCTGTCTGCTGAGATGATGTGGCCTGAAAGATTCAACGACGCTTGACTGAGTTCGGCCCTAGCTCCGCTGGTATAGGGCCGTGTAGTGCGTCCTCAGTTATATGGCGTGCCTTCCGGAGAAGAGCTGGCTGCGGGATGTCATCCATGTGTAACTAGATGAAAAATTGCCCTCGAGGGAACTAACCGGCCAGACGTTGGAAA
Organism: Paragonimus westermani; assembly: GCA_008508345.1. NCBI lineage: Eukaryota > Metazoa > Platyhelminthes > Trematoda > Plagiorchiida > Troglotrematidae > Paragonimus > Paragonimus westermani. Next base: position 83,989 of record QNGE01003270.1, on the reverse strand, counting down.
GTACGTGCAGCCCAGCGGGAGCCAAAGGGATACACAATAATTCGAGTAGATCAAATGTAGTGGTGATAGCTGTTTTGGGTATATCTTCCAGCGCTCCCAGTATCTAGTACATTCATAGTAGCCACCGGCGTGGACGATTTCACCGAAGATCGTTTTTCCCGCAAGACTGGTGGTTAAATCATGGATGTGCGGCACAGGGTATCTATCTTTACCAGTGACATTGTTTAGTCCACGGTAGTCTCCGTAAGGGCAACAATCGCCTTCATTGTTCTTTAGCACAATGTGCGGAGCAGATGTCTGGGAGATGTCTGAATGACGAATTATACCGATATCGAGCATGTGCTGAAATCCGACGCAAGCGATGCGTAATTTGTCCGACGTTATCCTTCGCGGTCACTAGAAGACCGACGGGCCTTTTGTCTTCATGTGGTGGAACATGTCAGTAGTGACGGCAGGTAGCTCAATAGATGGACGGTTCCATTTTATGAATTCAAACGGCACCGCTGGGTGTCTATCATGGCCGGTCAGTGGAGCCGGCAACTGAATGGTGACAGAGATCGAGGAAATTGTGCACGTAGTGGATGTGCTCGTTAAGGGATCTCGGAGTTCGGGATGGTCTCCGTCGAAAACGGAACCAAAGCAAGTTGAGAAGTCCACACCCACGGTGACATCTGGCACGTCAGCAATGATGAACACAGAAAACACCTCACAGACATACATCCAGTGCGGCGGGACGAGTACCAGAAGTGCGTCTTGGGGTTCCACTGACGGCATAGAGCGCAAAGGATGTTGGACGGGGCGTATGTTTCTTTTCAGGAAGTACGACAATGACCTGAGCACCGGAGTAGACAGAAAAGCGCACCCAACAACTCCGACCGAGTGTAAATCTAGGCGACCGACGGTACAGTTACTAGCAATGGTTGCCCCAGGAACTGCTGGCACTCGCATTTCTCGAGGCACCTGAGCAGGTTCATGGTTCAATGCATTTTCGAGTTATGGCCTCAGATTTGTGGTGATGCCAACAATATACCCTTTCTTGACCGCGACCTAGAACTACATCCTCTGGAAGTGGGACAGGATCAAGACCCTGAATTGCTAGACAGAGTTCTCATAGTAACCCTGCTAAATCGGTAGTTGCGCCAAACACTCAATCCTCAGAGTACGGCGCGGGTAGGTAGGCAATATAGTAGCCAAATATAAGAGCTTGGCAGTCTGGCAAGTGATGCGTGCCAAATGGAAACATAGCCAAGACTGCGCTCACCGCCATCCTGAGTAGTTCGGAACATAAACCGAGACAATAAAAATCACGGCGTTTGTTCTCGCACATGTGTCGATGAGTTCCGAGTTAGGGATCGAGAAATGTGAGTGCATGATAAAAACGTGTACACAGAATGTCTAATGGGCATAATTATAAAATAGCGAGACAAAAGCAGGAAACCTAACCTCACGTACAAATGAAGTTAGGTATCAAATATGACTAAAATCGAATCTGGTGTGTAGAATTAGTTGTAATATATCTCGATAAGCAGAGAAGATTAATGTAACGGGTTCACGAATGTCGTGAAACTAGTTTCTGGCCCAGTGTTCAGTAAGTTTATACTTGCTTTGCGTCACGTTAACGCTATTCCGAAGTCGTAAAGCGAAGGCGAAGGGTCTGCGGGGTTGACTTATTGACTTATTTAGTAGCTGATGGCTCGTTCCAAATTAAGGATGGTCGTCTTGGTGCGAATCCTCACTTTTGAATATTTTGAAAACATTTCAATCAAACTTTCACGCAACGCAACCACAGTTAGCCAACTTTATGTAAACTGCATCCGAAAAATTTAGAAAACATCGAGAAAATGTATTAAATATCGGTTTAGCGATGGGCAAAATTCTATCGTGGTGCTAGTTCATAGGTTCGTACGCCCGAGGTTCCCCCAAGTTTATGTTAACTTGAATCGGAAGTCGCAGTGAGAGGACGGTGAACCTGCAAAAATCTTCATTTATCGATTTACTCACCGTTCACAAGCAGACTTCGACGCAACAATTAAGGGCGCTAAGGAGTTGGACGTGAGAGAACCTTGAGCACAACCGCACAGCAGCCGCCAGAGAGGACGCGTGTCGACGGAAATTCCAGTCGACCTTCAGAATTCAAACAAGCGCCAGACTGGTTGGGCGGCAGTTCCAACGGTACTAGCTAAGACATTGTTATCCTAGCGAATGTCACCTACAGTAGTAGAGATGGCGCGGATTTATTATGCAGCTACGAGTAAAACTGCGATACTTACGCCTTTGGTGCTAGTGGTTTGTGATGAAGTTACATTCACACGGTAATGTGAACGGACACGGTGGTACTGGCAAGCCAACACTCACGTTGCAGGTAGTTTAGGATATTGTGGGCGTTGAAGGTGATCTTGTCACAATTTCCGTCATTTTTTAAAGGATGATTCAATAATGGTGTCAGCCTATTTTTTCACGTTTCATGAATGCGTTCACTGCCATTTTCAAGGCGGGTACATGGTCTGGTAACCTGAGAATGCTCCGTTTTGCGGCGACCTAAAGACACTGACAAAACGGGAGTTTACGCTCACACCATAGTGATACTGTCTTCCATCAAGGACACTACCGTATTTGACAGTCAAGTATGACAGCGCCTTCAGCTTTCTCATTCATACGGAGCATACGCTTTTTCTCCTTTTTTTGCTGGATATAACGGAGATATCGGTTGACAGTATGTTCTTCCTAGAAATGGTTACAACTGATACTATCATGTGGACATTTTCAAATTTGGTGCATACGAGACAGTGTAAAAATAGGTAATATGCACCAGTTCGTCACTGAGAACCTTTAGAAGTTAATTCTGTTTACTTCATCATATTGTTTCTAACCTGGTTGTGGTCATGTGGCGTTCCTACAAAACGCTATACGGAACCGGGTTAACTCAGGCTGCCTGCCGATCGCTGGAACGTATATTCTTGAACCTAGCCTACTCGACGTCCAAAATGCCAATTACCCACGGTGGCATAGAAAGATATCAGCAAAATGACACAACCGAATTAAGGAGGATAATTAGCAAACACAAGTTTCCCACTGTTCACCGTATGTGTTTGTCGATGATGTTCAAGGTAGAAGTGAATCGGGTGGAGCGTGAAGGCGAACTGCGTAGTTGAGTGTTGTCCATGGCTTAACTGTACCGAATGGAGCAGCTAATTATGTGAACATGTAGCAGAGGACCTCAATGCATCTGACTGCGATCCCATAGATATTCGTGCGTAGTCTTGTCGGACTGTGCACTGAAATATATGCTCGGTGCGAGCGTGAGACTTGTGGGTGCTTGGGCTCTCGAGGTTAGGCGAATGTGCTGAGCTAGGCTATTTTTCTGAATAGCTTTCAGATATCGTCAAATGTGTTTGATAATGAACGGAATTGTATTATATGAATCGCGGCATTTCTGTGTTACAAAGCAACCGGCGGTTATTCAAGAAAATTGGACTACCCACTCCGGTCAGGGATTTTCCCCTCCAAGATGCTTACAAGGCTACGGCTGCGAGACTTGATGCATTGTTCTGCGAAGAACGGCGTCAAAGTGGAATTGGGGCATTTATTGGGAGCGCGGCAGTCTCTGCTGCGTGTCGCGTCTTGAAGATCCTATTTTCTGTGGGTCGCTTGAAAAAAGGGTTCTAAACGGGAGATATTTTTTTGGTGTAAAAATATATATATTTATATATGATTTACACTGTTATATTATACATATAATATATCTATAATATGTGTATGTACTATTTTTATATATAAATGAATAATAAACATTTCTCAACGCATACGTGAGAAGCACGCTGGGTTACGCGCGATCACTGCAGATATTTACAAACCGTAAAAAAACTAATAATTGAACAGTAGCACAAACGGGCAGCCTGTTGTCAAGACGGACGGCGTCAAAAGGCAAATGACTGTAGTTTATGAAACTATGACGCGCGCAACAGAGAAGGAGGTAGTTCATTCGCTTCGCAGATTTAGTCTCAAAAAATGACATGCTACGCTAATTTGTATTTTTAGAATCGGGATGACTTGCAGTCTTGAACACGATACTCATGGGTGCTCATAGAATTATACGGCGTCTGCCATAATACTTGGTAGTCCAGAAGTGTTCAAGCTAAGTGCAACAGGTGATGGCGCCTGGGTGGTGGATTTGACAGAACTCTCAGTGGAGCCTCATAGTGTTTGCCAAAGGGGACGAATATCCAGTCGACCATGAGAATCCGGAACGAGTGTCGGATTGGATTGGTGGTTTCCCTGAAGAAAGCCGCCCAACCCTCGTCTCTCTAAGCAGTGTAGGGTGCATTGTTGTAGCTGATACAGATTTGTTACAGAACCATGAGTTAAGCTGCGCAACCCACGCCAACACATTAACTTTGGTGCCCGTGGTTTGTATTTTATCCATAGTCACACGATGACGTGAACAGATACGGCAGTACTGTTGAAAAAATCTCACGTTGCAGAGAGTTTAGAATTTCGGACACGATGAAGACGATCTTACCAAAATCTCATCCTCCTGTATAAGGAGTTCCAGTCAAATTCAGACCTAACGCATCATCTTATGTTGCATATCGTCAACGGCACTCCGCAGCCATGAACTGTTACTTTACGGGGTTTTCCACTCAACTCCTCGTAGGCTTACATTTTCTCCGGTTCTGTGTATACCTTCAGACTTCCCTTCCTGCTGAATTCGTCACCCTAGACAGCATGAATGCTTTCATGCACGAACTTGACAATATTTTGTCTGTCGGGTCTACGCCATTTGATCGACTTGCAGTGGGATGGACAATAGATTAACTGGGCGTCGATTGTCCCTTTTCGAATTTATTCACGTAGATCGTGTGATTTAATCGGAGATGCAAGCTGACTTCATGGATACACCTGCGTAATGTATTGCTCACTATGCTACGTTCACAGACGCTTCCTTCGAACGATCACCGTCACCTTAAATTACGGCTCCTCTCAGCCTGCTTAGAGAAGACTGCCGTCGGTTATTTTTTGACCGGCTCACACAGGACGCTTCTCCACGAATTTTAAGAGGTTGATGCAGCTTCACGATACGATTTCATCGTCACTATCGTGAGGACTTGGGCCGCAACCAACAAGAGTAAAGACAATCTCTAGCTATCTTTCTCCTTTTACCAGTGGATGTCATTGGATATCCGGGGAAAAAGTGAAAAAGCACGTGCACGGACAGTATCGAGAACCCCGCTTGCATGAAGTTTCTACGTTGGATTTTTAGATCGCTCCAGGGGATTGGGATAAGTCACTCAGTAGCGCGTACTAGACGATTCCAGTAACGCTCATCCAGATGGTCGGGTCAACGGGGCTATCTTCCAAGCTCGAAAGGCGTCGGAAAAGTCGAACGAAAGGGCGCGAATTTGTATGGCACTAGTTGATAAAATTACAATAGATGTGCTTTTTGACCTTGAATGTGACTTGGCCGGATGCACAAATTATCCATCAGAAGTGTTCAAAATTGAGTGGCCGCACACGAACCCGCGAGTAGCCACCAGCCAAACGGGAAATGAGCCAACGGAAACAGTTAGAAACAGTACGGTGCGGAGGAGGGTGAGAGTGTGTCAACCAATGCAAGGAAGAAAATTTTACTGTTGAATCGATGGTAGTTATAAAAAGGCAGAAAACGAACATTTTGTGTGCACTCATGGTGCAAAATCTATCATGGTTGTTTATCGCACGCGGCAGAAACGAACAAGGGCAAACTTAGGATCGGATTTTTATAAACAAAACAAACATGCGTCAAGGAGCCCATCGCTCGGCATCATATCAAGCAGAAGGTGATAAAGGTGCCAAGTGAACCTCAACATATCTGACACTAGCCCTGCTTAGTTTTCTATACCGACGAGCCTGCAGGCAAGTGACATTTTCCCACAAGGTTCTGCATAACGTATTTCATCCAAATAGGCACATGTTCACATCCCTCCACACACACATCATGCGCGGCCACTCGCGGACGTTAAAAACAGCGTCCACGCCTTCTGTGTGAACAGCAGTATTTCTCTACGCGTGTTTGTCGCCCATGGAACTCACTGCCTGGAACGATTATGTGGGCGGATGTTTCTCAGTCATTCAAGCAGAGACCGAACAGGCAACTTTTGCTTCTAGTAAAAGTTCGATTTCTACTGGGCAAGTGGAATGATGGGCTAACCGGTAAGTCGTCCGTTGTTTGTCTGTTGATTGTGCACTTGCTGGGTGAGTGCCTGCTCTGTGTTTGGTTCTTCCCTCCTGTTAGTCGGAGAACTCGATTGGTGCTGGATTTACCCCGTCGACTCTGACGCTTCCGGATCCGATGATACCACCTAAAACATGGGAGTTTATGACACAGTCTGGTCCAGTCTGAAACTGTCATTGTAAACCTTAACTTTCTGTTTATCTCAGTATCACTACATTTCTTGTCGCTCATTGTTTACTGTTTAGGGATAGAAAGCAAGAGTCGCCAGCTCTATGAGCCCCTCTACTGAGTAGTTCCTTGCCGGAATAAGCAGAATGTTAACTAAACTGTTTCTTCCGATGCACCACTATACGATAATCTAGGAACCACTCGAAGGCCACATCGGCTGATCAAGCACCATTTGTGTTGGTAGTGCATTCCAGATATTGATGGCTCATCGAAGTGGACGAAATACAGAGCGAAGTCGTTTCGGTCGCTGCCTGAGCATCGTGAAGGGATGGTCTCAGAATCTGTGCTCACTTCGGAAAAAAATTCTACTTCGAGTGCCTCGCTCAAGTCTCCTTGCAAATTGTGGCGTATCACAAAAAGGTAACCGCGGATTCGCCACTAAATTTGGGGATATATGTTCGGGTACTCTAGCCGCCGGTTATAGGAAGACCTCCCATCCCAACAACTATGCCCGTGGCTGCCATCTGTTGAGATACCTCACTTTGTGTACAGGTTAACACTGCAGCGTGGCCGTACTTCAATTTCGGACAGACACGAGATGGAAAGGGTAAACAGAAGGCCTCCATGGACACCTTAGCAAGGGATCGACGGATAGCCCCGAGCACTTTCGTAGCTTCAACAAAGGCTTGAGCTGTGTGAGCCTATGTTTTGAGGGTGTCTGACAACAGCACCCCGTGGTCACGTTCGGTTTCATGCTGCGTTAAAAAAGTAACCTCTGACATAATATGCGTTGATATTTCCCGGGTGCATGAGGGGCATTTCTGAGGTTTTAGAGGCAAACTCCACTGAAATTTCCATGTTGATATCCTTTCCGAGTCCAGTTGCAAAATTTTACCATCACCATATGGAGAGACTGTCTTCCTTGCTTTCAGGTCGTCAGCAAAGACGAGGGCAGGAGATCTTAACTGGTCCAATGGGTCATTAGTGAGAACCAAGAACAACAAGGTCTCAAGCATTGACCTTTGTGACACACTGTTTGGGGGTAAGCAACCATTCAGATGTGATTGATGACCCTGACCGCGAATGACCTACCATGGGGGAGTTCAGCTATCCAGTTTATTATAAGTGAGCTGATATCGCACACTAACAGCTTGGTGAGAAATTGGTTGTGGCAGTCTGTCGAAGGCCTTGCTGAAATCGAGAAACACCACGTCCAGAGTCTCATAGTTGTCATACACTATCCGAGATAAAGTCGTCAGCCACCGTGCAGAACTCGAACAACACAGAAACGCAAGTTTCTAGGTCCGTCAAGTCTCTTAAGTTCCCATAGAATCCTCGTGTGCCGAACTGACTTTGGGTTGAAAGACCTTGAGTCGAAGGTCAACTTTGTTTGGCTAGTTGGAGTCTGATGGTTATTTTATGGATGGTCTAATTGGGAATGATGGGGCCGCTAACCTCATGATCACTAAGCGAAACATAGTCAAGGTCGCTAGGTTAGTTCGTGTTCCATTTCTTACACTTCGTAGCATTGTTGTAAAAGCCATCCTCGATTTTTCGACAGAGCGTCCACTTGATGAACACTGTGACGATGTGAAAAATTTGATAACAGTGCTCGAACATGTGTTTTATCATGGATTAAGAAGTTTGTTGTCATGAGATTTTTCCACGTTTCTACATAAAGTTTCCAAACTTCGAAAATTTCCGCATCCATGGAGATATATTACTAACGTTGGTTGCGATTACCTAGATTGCATCAAATCAGTCGGATTGTTGAAGTATCTGAAGGATGACTATTCAAAGGTATGCACAAAGGCTGCAAATTTTTGTGAGTGTTAATGTTATTTCAAGTTAAGAGCCTGGATCAAGATTGCTCTCGTCAGGCACTGCACACATCATGCCCTATCCTTAATTCAGAAAACCGCAGCGGGAGCAATTGAGTGAGTCAACCAGATGTTTAGTATCTTCATGTGTCATGTTTCATCTATCAGGTGCGGTTCAATTCTATTTTTTTTACTTTGTTATGGTAAATCTTGTAAGACAGTTCAGCCGAATGACGGACAGGTGACGCTTTAGTGCGTACATGTGCTAAATTAACGATTTCCAAGGTATGCACAACAAATACCTAACGTGAAGTAAGAATGCGAATGACTGGGGTCGAACAAACGTATATTGTACGGCAATGGCAGTAAATCTAGATCAACACTAGACGACGCTGACACACCGAAGTAGCTAGGGGAGTTGAAGATCCGACCGTCGAGCACGCGAGCAAGGCGGAAGTGTGTATGGTGCCATTGGCGCGCATAAACCAACAAACATGCAAACAAACACGGTCGCATGCAAGGGGCGAACGGTAGGCAAAGATTCTTACGATCCTATGTACAGTGTGAACTAGGATTTTGGGGAGAATTTTTCACATCGTACAGCATGCAGACCGGAGCTGTCTCCAGGTCACTACAATGCAATCTTGTTTTCACTGACAACAAGTCACTCAACTTGTTAACTCTCATCTTCCGGTTTTTCACTTTTGATAACTTGCTCCAACGTTTTTCTCACAACTCTTTCTGTGAGTGACGGTCTCCACTACAGTATCACCTCATCACCGCAAGACGGTTTACACCTGTGTGTATTATTTATGGCGTAACTGGTGCATCGCGTCCCGTTTTCTTCACCTAACGGAACCGCTCAAAACGCACGTTACTATGTGCACTTTTTCCTTGCTGCTTTAACACGTCTGCTCAAATCTGCTCAATCTTGGGGCATCTCATCAGTGATCCTGTTTTTTCGCTGATTCCTCTCAGTTCGGTCCTGAATGACTAATCTACTTTACATGTATTGTGTGGGGCCGGAGACGTAAATCTCAGATTGTCTTCTACAACTTTGTTATAACTTGACTAATTGCCGTATACCTTTTTGGTACGTGCGTGCACCGAATTGATAAGTTCGAGGTATGGGTAATCGGAACCAGACTCGTGTTGGAGATAGAAAGTCATAAGAGCCCTTGCATATACCGTGCAAAAGCATAGAAGGCTCATGAAACGCTGGACAACACCGATACGCGATATTCGCTCCAGAGGCTAATGATCCCGCCTTCGAACGCACGAGCAATTCGGAAGTGTGCATGGCGCCATGAACACTCAAAACCAATGAACATACAAACAAATATGTGCGGTTATGCACATCAAATGGAGGGCAAGCGCCCTTGAGGTCCTCTGTAAGATGTGGACTTTTATTTTTAGGAGTATCTTACACATGGTACAACAGGCATTCTGAAGTCATGTCCAGGTCCCTACGCCTAGCAAAAAATAACACGGCATTCAAAACGACATTCAGCGTCAAATAATCTCGTCTATTCCTATATGGTAAAACTTACGCAATAAAAAGCTGTCTCCGACGTGTGTTCTGCCTTTATGTCTATTGGGTAGATGCCGCAGCATAATACATCATCTATTTTTCATTATCGAAGTGTGGACGACAGTGAACACAAGAACCCCACTGTTATAGACTTTGGGCAAGGGAATGCACGAAGAAAGGCACGTCTTGGTTCCGAAACAAAATTAAAAGATTGACAACCTGGCTGAATCAAAAGTGGGTTGAAAATCAGAATTACCGAAAACGAAACGAAGTGCAACTATCAAAGTCATTGTAGTCGCTATGTTCCGGCGGGTGAGTCCGATGGCCAGTTGTGTTCTTAATTTTTCAATCTGTCAGCCGCGCTCTATAGTCAGTCTCTAATGGATATTGTATGCGAACGAATTGAACTTTGGATCTGTGATCCCAACCTCCTTCACTCTGACTTCGATGTGGTTAAGCCACATTCATACGGCTGGTTTCTCATCACCAGTGACAACATGTGCGCGCGTACACTTGGTGGAGATTGTGGAAGTGCGTTCGCTGCGCGGTCTTCAAAAGTGGGTGGCTGTCGGGGTGGGATTTGTCGCAACCGCCCGGATATTTGGATAAAGTGTGGTAGAAAAGGTGAGCTTCGACTACCGCTAATCGCAGAGGGAAAGGCCGTATGTTTGTGATAGTTTCCAATCAGTTACAGAAAGGCTGGCGGAAACGGCATGCAAGTAGTACATCCACTATAAATAATGCGAGTGTATGCAAGCTTTACAAACGCTGTAGAAATCTAGTACATCCGAACCGTACACAGAACGGTTATGCGAAAACATATTGTGCGTTTTGCTGATGCTCATTAAGTAAATCCTTGGTTAAGCCAAAACGAGTTAAAACCAAAGAGTTATCGGTTTCGCAATGTTTCGACCCTCTCGGAGAGCCTTCATCAAGCGATTTAAATCAGAAAAATTAACACCGTACAGCTTCAAATGAAGTAGTCATCACCTGACACGTGCATGTGTTCAACACGCGGTGTGTGGACAGTCTACCAATAGAATGTATGGGTTCACGTTTCACCTGGGGTCACCATGTGACGAGCCCAAGTGCAAACAAGGCTAGATAGTTGGTGTATGCTGTGTATGCATGCATGCGATCAATCTACATGCGTGTAGACTATCTGGGATGGGGTGGGTGACAGGGACCCGCAAACCTTTTTCGACGTGGTGTCACTGTTGTCCACCCAGTAAGTCGTGCCAAACAACTGACAATTCCAGGCCATCTGATGGACTCACCGCTTGTGGTGTACTAGCGATCAGCAAGGCTTTTGCTAGTAGACGTTCTTTGTGGTTACGGAAACCACCTTTTAGCACAGTCGGATGATCGAAGTCAACTGGTGTTGGTTAAATATCGCGTGTGCGGCAATGGCTAAGTTGTGTTCTAATTTCCGAAATTGCTCAGCGTCGGTAGGGGACTTCTTACTACACCTTACATGTTCTTTAGTGCGTATTTCAAGTTGCCGGGCAGTCTGTCCGATGTACGAGGCTTGGCAATCTTTACATTAAATTCGGTAAACACAGTTTGTTCCAGGACTGTTCGTTTGTCCTTTAAGTGGACTAACTTATTCCTTAACGTGTTTGTAGCTTTAAATGCACTCTGGTATTGTACTGATTGAGGATCCGTCTAAGATCCTCTGATGTATACCTTCTGTACGGAATAACAATAGTCGATAGCCAGTTCCCGTGCTCGTTGATCTTGTTGCAATGTGCTTCCTGAGTTGGACGTAGAATCCTCTCACAGTAACCGTTGGCTTTCAGTGTCGATTTCACAATCTTGTGTTCTTTCGAGAGCTCGTCCTCGGAACTGGTTAATAACAAGGTCCTGTGAAATAAACTGGATGCGACTGCTTAGTGCACCTGGGTGTTCTGAACTAAAGCAAGGGCACCGATTAGAATGGGTGTCCTTTCTGTGTACGCCTGTGTCCAGTTTGCCGTCGGCTCACCTGCGTATTCTGCAGTCTAGGAAACTCATGGTACACTGATTCGCGCTCAGTTGTAAATTTGATGTGTTGATGAAAGGAGTTTACGTGCCCCATGAATTTATCAATAGTTTCTCTACGTATCGCCATCAACGTATCATCGACATACCTCCACCAAATTTTAGGTGGATCAGGAAAGCTGGACAGCAACCTTTTCTCTAGATCTTGCATGAACAAGTTAGTAACCGTGGGAGAGATCGATGAGCCCATCGCTACTCCGTCTGTTTGCTGATAGAGGATCCCTTTGAACGTAAAGAAGGTAGATCGTAAGCTTCTACAACCTCACTAACTGATAAACCTGTTCGTTCAGCTAAACTGGTATCTGTTTCGAGACGCTGGCGAATCCCCTCCAAACTTTCCCCACTGGAATCTTGGTGAACAACGAAACAATATCAAAGCTGACCAGACATTCATCCGGGCCTAAACTAAGTTCCCTCAGCTTGGTAATCAGTTGTGTGGAATTCCGAATAAAATGTTCTGTGCACTGTTCAAGAGGTTTAAGAATACGACACAAAAACTTGGCTAGGGCATATGTTTGGGTTCCTGTATAGTCAACAATCGGGCGCAGTGGTATCCCAGGTTTATCTATTTTCGGTCAACCGTAAAACATCGGAGCTAATGCTGTTTTTGGATAAAGGGTAAACCAGAGCGACTTACCCAGGCTGACTTTCATCTTTCTGAGCAAAGGTGCTGTTGAAGCTTTCGATTTGTTCAAGGTGGAGCGTTGTTTTTCCACCGGAATCATGAACAAAGTAGATTATGAACGTAAAGCAATTGACCACATTTCCGATGGTCCGTACATCGAGAGTAAGACCGCTAATTGGGTAGTTTCTCACATGGATGTAATCGGGTTCCATTCGTTTGGCGAATCGGACTATTGGTATATGAATGATGTGCTGGGGGGCCCTTAAACAGGGACGCTTTCGAACATTAACTAGTTTTCCTGATAGGTGATTAAATGATTGCGTTTCGCCCTTTTGCAGTGTTCTAGTTGACTTGGAAGATGATTGCGTCTTATAGTTTGGATTGACGTCGCTACATGAAGCCGTACAGAATGAAGGTTTCAAGCAGGCTGTCAAACTGTGCACAGATGCGCTGTCGACCTTTCCACTCTGACAAAAGTCGGGATGCTGACACTCGGTTGTGGTATTTTCCGTTCTAATGACCAATTTTCGATTCCGTTGCTGGCAGTGTTTTCTTGATAGAATGTCCCTTAAACTTCCTAAATCCACTTAACTCATTCTGAAGACCGAGCACGACTTCACAAGCTTCTATCCCAAATGTTTGCCGTTTAACTCGGTGTTTGTGAAGGATACTCCGAATTTATTGAGTTTCATCATACGTGGTCTCCATAAGTTCACTTGGGTATTTAGACGTCTGGGTGTCGGTCATCTTACCAGCAGCCATAAGATCGACAGAGTATGTACAGACAATACTACGTTACTTTGTTTTTTCCACGGAAAACAGTCTGGCCGATCTGGGTAGGGAAGCAATCGGGATGACCTGTGTAGGATGTGCTTTGTACCTTCAACTTACACGGTGGTGTTTCAGACTGCAACGTTCGACTTACTGTTAGCAGTCTGCTTTGGTTTGTATTCCGGTCCGGTCATCGGGACGGCATAGTCACACAAGCCTGTGATATTGCCCACTAGGTATCTTTTGACGTGTGTTCGTAAAAGTAGTTTTCGTAAACTTCGTCATGACTGGCACACAAACTAAATTCAGTTGCCGGCAGAAGATTAGTGCATCCATGTTCGAAACACTACTCACCATATCTTGAAAATTCGGCCTGTTTTTGACTAGACTACGGTTGAGTTTACCGCGTCTGGTGATCGTTTTCCTCAATCGTATAAGCTTTGTAAACTATTCAGCCTTCATCGCCAATTGGTAAACTACTGAAAGTACATGATCTGGGCTCGTTGGACCTGAAAATTTGTCAGTGGTTCTGTTGTACTGAGTCGGTAGGTGTCACGTACCAAGTTGAAAACATCGTGATCATCCAGTTTGCTGGTCGAAACTTTTCTACATAGCGACGAATCGGTATCTGTACGGTCGCTAACACTTACTTAATTTTCCCAAACAATTTTTCAACCTGGCTTTTTGTTTTCATGTTTTCCTCGTCCCTGTTGTAGTGAGTAGCGGTTCTAACTATGCTGCATGTGTGCTTGACTTATCACATCAACTACTCTGACTTGTGCGCTCCAAGTTCAGTTCTCGGGTTCGCACTATTCAAAAGTGGAAATAAAGGATAATTATTTTATTATATACTCATCGTCATTAAACTGTTAGCTGAAGATGTATCACTTCGGTATCCAACCTTCATTTCCTTTTCAGTCAGTTGTACCATAGAGATGCGTTATTGCGGAGTCCGGACTTTGATGTGATTGTGAGTGCAACTTGCAATCTAGTGACGTTGGATTTCAGGTATCTTCTCTTTTCAATAACGCATCCGTTCAGCCTAGATTTGAAATTCACAGACCTGGAATTCGACGGTTTGCGCCCAATTGATTATAATTCTTACTTGCATTTCATCCCTTAGTGAGTTCGCATTAACTAACTTTCTGTCCAATATATACATGATCGCAATTGACGCTTTGTAGCCCCAGCCCTCCTAAGGAATCGCTGAGTTACTGTCGGGCTGGATCAGAGACCACTGACTGCAGCTGCGGATGGCGAGTGCAGTTCGTCGAACTCCAAGACGCATATGAAAGTTTAACCAAAAAACAGGTGCGCATCGTTCTAAATTATTTTCGTGGTTATGTGTGAAGTCCATTTTCCTGTGAAAATGTTCGGGTTCTTAATTTAGAAAATCATGCTTGCAGCCGCTCTTTAGTGTTTATCGTTTGTTACGTTTAACCCGGTTTCCGCCTTTACATAACAGGGCCTCTTTCGTGTGTCCCATACTATATCACCTACATATTTAATACTACTAGAATATCAACACTTGGATCGCAGCTTGCACCACGACAACTTATTTGATTGTTATCGTTCAGCTTAGAATTGCTCAGTGGCTGATGCAATCATTGTTTCAATCGTTGGTAGAATGCTGGAACAAATGGCTCGAAACATTCTCGTGGTAGTCGGTTTTAGGTTTCTGTTTCGCATCACGGCTGTTGTAAACGTTCTGTTTGAAGAAAGCCTTGTGGTACGCAACCGATATGTCACATGGCTGTTCGGGTTCAAACTTCGGTTGTTTTGAACAAGCCTGTTTTGTTTGGGTAGCTTGATAACATCCACCAAATGTGTTGCCCACTCGTTATCGTTGACAGCGATGTGTTGGTGTTTCCTGCTGATACCCAGTTACCACACAACCGTGAAAAGAGACGAGACTTAGCTCGTGAGCTTCTGTCTAAACTTAAACAACCAACAAAAAACTATCTGTATGTTGCGAACAAACAATCAGGTTAGAAGCAAGGGTTTTAATGGAATCTGCATATTATCCGTCCTACAGCTTTTGATGCTTGGTTCGTTACCTCTCCTTGTTTCATACAGCCCAAAGACACCATTTGGGGCACTGAACCAGGTTGGAGGCCTTATTTGACGTCTCCAGGTCAGTGGCCAGGTCGGTCACGAGGTCTTCGTGCCAACAACTTCTTTTGCTTGTTAGTGGTTACTTTTTTTCGTCTACTTGGTCCTCCAGTGACCATCACTCTTACTTTAATGAGCTTGGAGCTTACCTAGGAGCACATAACGTGGTGAAGGTTGGATAACATTATTAACACATTCGATGGCCATCTGAATCTACGCGTTTGTTGGAAACTGCCAAAATCACGTCTGGGCTGAACAATGTTTCATCACAGAAGGCACGAATCTATATGTAAATTAAAGTTCAGGTCGGATAGCAGTAACTATCTTTGTGATGTCTAGGCCAAAATGTGAACTGTAACTGGACAATCCCTCAGGCATAGGAAAACAGTTACTAACCAAGTTTATGAAGGTCTGTAGTCCACTAATTAGCGTTCAAACGTGTACATGCCCTGCAACATGTCTCCGGCTATTCAAAGTTCCTGTTGTTTCTTTTTGTGTGAACCTTTTCGGTGAATTTGTGAGTTTCGTTATTTTTATACTTTCATCGTTCTACATGCCTTCTTGATTTCCTTTGTTCTTGTCTTGCATGCGATCAGTCTGTTACATGATAAACAGCTCGAACCACTATCCTGGAGCCTATACTAGCAACTGAAATACTCAGGTCATCCGTTTCGTTTATTTTCAAGCATCAATTGGAGCTTCAATCGGACGCGAAAGACACCCTGCTAAAGCGTTGTGCGGTTGAATCGGCAAAACAGAAGTGCTATTGTCAAGAACTGGAAAGTCAGATACTTGAACTGCAAGTGCAAGTGTGAGTTGAACGGGTGTGTTCTTGTTGTATTTCGAAAAGTTATTAAGTTGAAAATCACATCGACTAGTGTGTATAACGGTGCATTTTCAGTGGTTTTCACTGCGGAGTTGAAGTAAAGGTTTGTCCGTTGACATAATATCAGCTCGTTTCTACGTTGACTAAGACTCTCTGGGAAAGAAATCCCGTGGCTTGTTCCGCGTGACTTAAACTTCATTTCTAAGTCAACTCTTGCTTTGTTATGATAACTTCTGCGTTTTCTGTCAAGATAATTCACTGTCTCACAGTTTCTCCTGGACTACTACATAGTTGCGTCTTGTCGTTACAATTATCCGTGATAACGAATTTGGGATGTTACTACTCATGGATACTTAAATCCTAACCCCCCTTGTATTAATTACCGTTCAGTTGCCCCCGTATGAATTGG
Organism: Paragonimus westermani; assembly: GCA_008508345.1. Classification (NCBI taxonomy): domain Eukaryota; kingdom Metazoa; phylum Platyhelminthes; class Trematoda; order Plagiorchiida; family Troglotrematidae; genus Paragonimus; species Paragonimus westermani. The sequence continues at coordinate 67,476 of QNGE01003270.1, read as the reverse complement.
CAATCGCTCGCCCCTTTTTGTTGCTTAGTGACAGCCAATTTTAATCGGCTCGCACTTCTTGCAAACTTGTTGCTTTGACACGTCTTAGATGTTTCTGATTATGTTAATTTGGCAAAAAGAGACAAAAATCCACCCAGACTTTCACCTTCGTTTCATTTCGCCCCCATCATAGTGCACTCTTCCACGAGCAGTGTGCGAGACAACTGAGAGCGGCTGGTCTAACGCCTTCCCGCCTACGTCCACCAACTTTGAAACAGTGGACAGAAATCGGACGACGCAGGCGATATTTAGTCTCACAGGCTCGGGCAGCTGTTAACAAAACGGATCCTTATGTGGTTGAATGGGCATATCCTTCTATTTTTGCAGTGGATCAGGGCGTCGATGCAATGGAGTACCAGTCCACAGAGGACAACTCAACGGAATATCATCGCTCAGCTGATCGACGAGGACCACCAAGCAGTCTTTGCTTTGCTCCGATTTACAGAATGGGATTGGAGGTGGGCGAAGAACCCAGAATGGAATGTGAGCCGTCAGTCACGACCTCCCTGCATTCCGACTCGCCCAAATGCATTTCACAGTCTGGACGTAGAAACACACAACCAACATACGGTTCTTATGATCTCTCAGGTTCTCTTGAAAATTTATCCGGTCGGATTGGGAAGCAACGGTTTTCCGACTCCTGCCGATATACGCTATCGAGAAAGCCTATGGCCGCGGTTAGTGTTTAAAAAACTGGTTTGGTCTTAGGACGCTGCCCAGCTTCCTAAACCTGGACAGGAACAGTCGACGGTGTGGTTAGAACCCCGGTAGTCAAACATTGTTGCCAATGAACCGGCGCAAGCTGCATAGCATACATTGGTTTTTAAAGTCTTTCTCTAGTCGGTCAACTGTATTTCGTGTTAACGCATTTTACGCTAGCTTATTAGTTTGAAAATCTTTGTTTTGAGGTGGCTATATTTAATTCACGATTAGAAGGTTATGATTTGACGGAAAGAACATTATTTTAAAATTGGTCGACATCTCTGTGCTTGCCCATTTTCAGTTGAAGCATGAAACGTTTCGAGGCTGGTTTACTTGATACACACTCGAATTATCCTAAGCATCCACCTGCCGTGTGGGATTATTGAGTCGCCGGGACAGGAAGAAGTCTTCTGAGACAATTAGCCATCTATTATTCCATGGACCAAGCTGTCTGACTAGAGACTCCGTATAGGTTCTTCATGCTCCATTTTTGTTGTAGTTTACCTGTTTGGGTACTTATCAAGAGGTAGAATAGAAGACGGTGAGAAGTTTTGTTTGTTTTCCCGTTTATTTTTCGATGTTTGTGAAACGATCTCTCTTAACAGTATTTCTACTTTTGACATTGATGTTGGCGGTGATATATTGATCTGGCACTCTTCAGTGTGAAACGTCTGGATCTCGGCTGCCTCTGCAATTTATATATCTGTGGTTATTGTCGCTAGTTGAAGTGCAACCGGAAATAAGCGCCCTCACATTTCGTTTTCATTTTTAGTTAAATCCACCAGACTACTTGTCGGTACAACAGATTATCCGGTGCTTTGCCTTTTCGTCTTCAGGTTCGTTTGGGACTTCAACAAATGCCGGAAGCCTCTGAACACTTTATTCTACCTGATTTCTCCGGTCCTCACTCAATGTTTTCCAGTTTTTTATCCTCTGGAGAGGCGCGCGAGTGTGCAGATAAGGTACATGTCACCCGTGAGAAAGTTACTCAGCAGCCGTGAGTTGTTCACAATTTATATTAGTGTTCTCCAACCCAGTTCAGGCTACGGGACTAACCGTCAACCGTACACATCAGTGCACTGTATGCGTTCTTACTTATCACAAGTTAAAATGTAACTGAAGAATCCTGTTGTGATAAGTGGGACGTTGTCTTCAGCGGGTTGATTCAGCCACACTGAAAAGCGATTTCCTTTAATCAGCGAGTGGTGGACGTTTTTAATGGTCAAAGCAGTTGTTTATTGCGTCTCGAGGTTTACGTTTAACATCATCACAGGCACTACTAGGATCGTCCAAACTGGAAACACGTGCTGCGCTCATGCTACCAGCTTTGAACGTACATACTATTTTTAAGACGGATGGGTGAATTTGCGGGATTGGGGGATGCTTAAACGGAAGAGTTTTTCAGAAGATGACAGAGACTCTAGTGGTCATTTTTCGAGTTACTAACTGGATTAACCTGGCGTCGTGTGACAGTTTCAAGCCCTCACATTACAGGGTATTTCCTGCGGTGGGACCTACAGGGTCACGTGTGAGCTGGATGACGACATGCAGTCCAACCTAGTCGAAAACGGATGTGGCAATTTGGCTCAAATCTGGTGGTCAGACATCTATACCACTGAGCTGTCATTTTTTGCATCCGAAGAGGAGGCGTATTTTAGTAAGTGTGAATGCACAGTGTAACCAGATTATGAAGTAGTCTTCCGTAGGTTACCTCATGCAGCTAGTTGCATTGTCGAAGAAAACCAACGAAAACAACCGATGGACATGGCAGCCAATTCTTGCCAAATTATACAGTCGTTTCAATTTTGTCCATGTTGGCGAGGGGTTTACCTACATTGAAAATCCCCTGACTTTTCTAAGCTTGGTATTCACATGATCAAGCTGGAACGTTAAACGCTAGATCTGTAGTTGTCCGAAGCTACCCTAAGTGAGCCACGGAACCTGACGTTTCATTGATGTGAAAAAAATATTTTGCTCTTCAGCTGCGATTAGAGGCAACAGGTGTTTGCGTATGGGGGATAGATGAACGCACTCGGGCATTCCTGTTTATCACTTGCATTCTTATTTTAGATTATCTGATGCATATATATATATATCTGTTCCGATGTGTATTAGCTGAGAATGGTCACTGCATGAAAGGTTTTGAAGAGATGAAGGAGATGTTGAACATAAATGATCTCACAGTACACATTGTTTTCTGGAAATAAAAATCGGGTGTCGGATTAATACGCAGTAATTCTAAAAATGACTACCAACCGGCTGACCACAATTCGAAATCCACTTTTGCAGCGTCTCTCTTAACATTTTATCAGGAGATTGTAGTGTATTGACGGGGCAGTTTTGCAGATACTTAACCTAGGTTTGTAAGGGTTCCTGATTACTTAGTGGTAAGGTTCCCCGTCTGTCAATCACGTGAGTTGTTACTGCCTAGTTTCTGACAGCCTGACAATATTCGTCTCCTATATGATCTTCTATGCCACGTGGCGGCGAACGTCTTGTGGTGTAGGTCGTGAAAACTAACCAAAACGGGGTCTGCATTCAAATGTTCGCCGGCGGGTTCACAAGGAGGAACAGGTTGTGACCGTACGGTAAATTCCGGTCAACTTGTCACTGAGTTAACTCGCCATGTGACACAATTCATAACATTCATTAGAGCTCTGCGAAACGTGACAGCAAGTTGTGCGAAAGTGTATCACACACCATTTTGCCTGGTCTGTTTTGAAGTGTCAACCTTCATTGTACCGTATAACGTTTGTCTGTTAACTAGTCACTTGCCGTGATCTTTGACATATCCGGTAGTGTTTACTCAATCAGTGAGTTTGAATTAATGAGTATGGTGCATGGGTCTTGTCTCACGAAGATATGCCTTCGGCAGCCGGTTTGGTTGCTTGCCAGGCTTGGTACTCACAAACCATATGGAACAGCAACGTTAGATTCCACTGAGAACAGTCATCGGTCATCATTTATGAAAACCTGCACATCTCTGGCGGACACCTATATATCGTATTTTAATACGCTTTGAACCCTAAAATTACCGTCGTCGTCATCGTCATCCTCGTTGTGTTAGTAATTCACCTTGATACACAGCTGTCACATTACCACGAGGAGTAGAGTAATCAATAGGTTAAAGATGTGAAGGTGAAGAGTTGGAACTTTCTTCCTGAAACCCCTATGCTTAAATTCATACGATGAACGTAAGAGTGCCTACACCTTGCAATTAGGAATTCGTCCGTGAAGCAACTATCTTCCGACGTCTACTATTTTGCTTCGTCAATTGCACTTATTTAACGAACAGCTTAGCCATACCTCGACAATATTTATGCCATCAAACACGATTACCCACTGTCTCACAGTCACAGGCCAGTTTTTTAAGGACACTACTGCTGGAAGCGAACACGAACTGCCGTTCCTAACTTAGTAATATATACTTTTCATTTTTCTTCTACCAAACCGTTGTTTAACCGTCTCCTACCTTACTCCAATAAGTCGGGCGCTTGAATTAGAGCGTGTGATTTATTAATCTATAATTTAAGTACCCTGCACGTTTAGAGCGTTCGGGTGGGTGAGCTTGCTGGAGTCCCACAGTCGATATCCCACCTTCCAACCTTTCACCTGGAAAAGCATTTCTCACTAGACAGAGCGCCCCGAAAATTCGCCTGAGCACATCTTGATATGAGTGACATTTATTTTGAAATAATTGGTGCTAATACAGATCAAGTTCTGCACTTCGAATACTACGCTGCGGTTCTCGCAAATGAAACTTATGTTTATTAACATAGCTGGCTAAATGTAAATATTAACCGTCACAAGCACATGCCAATCATGTTTGCGTAAATATCTTTCGTTGATAGTCTCTTCCCACAATTAAAGCCAGAAAACGGGTTTTTGTCATTTCACCGCTTTATGTAATTCGTCAATATTAGACGGTCTGTTCGAGTGTTGCACTAACAAGAACTCGCCGTACATCACGGGCACAACAGCAGTTATGCGCTCGTTTCCTGTCTGTATATCTGGAACACTAGCCTGTTCTTTCAAGGTAAAAAGGGCTATTACCTCAAACGTGAACACTTTGGAGTTTATTAGACACATTAGTAGCAAAAACGGCCGAAATGTATTGGCTTATTAATTGTTGGCCGATAGTTTTTACTCGCATTTAGTTGAGAACCTTTAAATCTGCTTCATAAGTTCGACATTCCGGCTGATTTAATTCAACAAACTTATTTGGCCTGATTTCTGGCTCTATTATAATTCTCCCAATCTGGAACTGGAGTACAATCTCACGTTGACCGCTGTTCGGTCAGTTTGATGTTCGGCTATTGAATCATTTCGGTACTTCCGACGACTCAGTGTTTGAGAGATGTGGTTCTCAAAATGAATCCGTCTTTTATTTTTGTTATCCTGTTGAGCTTATGAACGCCCAGGTCGGCCACCTTGGTGAGGTCGAGTTTGTTTAGGTGGCAAGTTTGGGATAGTGTCACATCGCTATGATAATGGCAAGTGATTGTTGCAGCTGTGCTCTGAGCATAAGCTGTTTTTAACCAGCACCAGTTTTAGACGTCGTGCGCGTCATGGTTATACTTGACGCCTCCTTTTCCAAATTAGGCCTAGTGTCAGACTACATAGCTGTTGATTATAGGTGGTGAGGCTCCATTCAAGACTGCCTTTCTTACCGGGGTAAGTACTTGGATTCGGACCATGGGTTAGTACGTTGCCGCTTTGTTCTTACTTCTGCTGGGCAGCGACCCAACTGACAGCAACGACTAGCTGTTGAGAAACTGGCTACACCATCAGTAAAGCATAAGTACCAAACCAGCTTAGAAGTTAGGTTTGGTAATTCTCACTCCGAAAATCCTAACAGCTGATGGACCCAAATCTCAAAAGCCATTCATAAAGCAGGTGCGGTAGCATGCGGCACGAAGGCACATTGGGTTGAATAGACATTTGATTTCGGAGAGATCCCTGAAGTTGTTATAAAGTTGACGGAACGTTCCTTCTGGCAGTTCATGTAACAAGTCTAGGAGAGATCCGTAGGAAGTTAAACGTGGCCTAAAGACTGTTCGTAAGTTTTGGTTAATGGGGAAAGTTAAGGAAATGAAGACTGCTTTTGCTTCGGGGAACATCGGTGGACTCTTCGAGCTCATCCGTGCTACTAGACCCAGACGACCATCTGTCAGTGAAGCTATCAGCAAGACATGGCACCCTCATCTACAATGAGTCCAGGAGGTTAGGGCGGTAGGCGGAACACTTTGAGGATCAATTTGGCTGGCCTGCTTCTACCGTGTTGCCGTCACAAACTTGTAATGTAACACCCTAGTAGGTAGATTTGGAACCATTCACTGTGACTGAGGTCCGCAATTGCATTTCAATTCTCAAGCCTAATAGGACTGCTGGTCCAGAAGATCTCGTGCCGGCACCTTTCAAAGAAGGTGGGAAAGCGTTAATAGAGGCTTTGACTCGGTTGTTTCGACCTGTGTGGAGGACGGAGACCATTCCCTCCGTGCTGGAGTCACTCGATAGTAGTTCTCATGTTCAAGAAAGGTATCAGGGGCTCTTGCGAAAACCACAGGAAGTTGGTTCGACCTCGGTCGTTACTAGGGTTCCGGCCTCCATTGTACCTTGTCGATTCACTGCAGCTCGTGAAACAAACATTAGAGAAGAACAGACGGGGTTTCACCCCGGGCGGGGATGTGTAGATCACATTTTTACTCTTCGTCAAATTCTGGAGCAGCGTCATGTGTACCGCCGACCAACAATTGCCGTATTTCTCGGCTATAAAGGTGCGCTCGATTCGGTGGATCGATCTGCACTTTTAGAGTCGGTTATATATAGGAGTGTATCGACCAAGTATTTTAACAGTCAGTGCTTTATTCCTCTACTTCAGCTCAGGTTATAGTTTACGATTAAATGTCTGACACTTTCAGCACCAAGAGGGTCGTACTTCAAGGCTGTCCACCTTAATCGTTTTTGTTTAATTTCATCACAGATGAACTGGTGGAGGACTGTCTACGGCACTCGCAAGATGCCGGCATGGACCTCCTACCTGTTGGAAAACTGATCTTGGTTATGCTGACGACAAGGTGTTGCTGTTTGATAACTTTTCAAGCGGCACAGAATGCTAGACGCTATTTCGCGCTTTGCTAAGTACTTCGGTATGCGCTTTGTGGCCTCAACTGTAAAGTGCTTATTCAAGGTTGACGTGACTACGTAGGTTTAATGCTAGATAATGAAGTCATACAGGTTAACAGGTTTGTTTACCTGGGAAGCTACACTAGCAGCAACGGAAGTGTAGGGAGTGAAATGGAAGCGCGCATCTGTAAGGCTGGGGTGGTGTTCCCTAACCTGGGGACCAATGTCGACAGAGAGGTACCTCTCTGAAGCCTCAGTGTCGCATATATAAGACAACAGTGTGGTCTGTATTACTCTACAGCAGCGAAACTTGTTCACTCAGGGTGGACAACGCGAACCGTCCTGAAGTATTTGTATCGGGTTGCACCAGCGAGCAAATAACGAAGCCTTTAGGAAGCGGGTGTTTGGTAGTGATTGCCAGACGACTTCTCTTGTTCATTGCTTACATTTTCACCGACTTAAATGGTTAAGTCTTGTACTAAGGATACGAACTAGCCGTCTGCCGCACGGAGCATTCTTTGCCGGTAATGCGGCTGACTGGCGCAAGGTGGACAGATGATGACCTGGCGTAGACAAATAAAATGGTTCTCGAATGGGTTGGTCACTGTTGATCGGGTTCGTTTCCTGGGCTGAGGCTTTCGCGATTCACAGAGGCGGTGGCTTGAGACGTTAGGTGAGATGGCGGCTGACCAAGCCCAGTGGCGTGAGTGTTGCCGTCGTTTGGCTGAGTTGTCTGTGAAGTGAGTGCGTTTACTGACGCGAGGTAGTGAGTCGTAAAGAGGCAGTCTTGCTAATGACACCTTACTTTCACTCACATCTCGGTTGTAGGCACCTGGATGCTGAATATTTGAATGTAGACGTAGTTATATTGTTTTTTAATAGTTAGGTCCATTTCCGTCCCGCTCTTTTTTGTTCTCTCTTCCTATGCAGGGTTTGATTTTTCTTTTTATAGTTATGTGGCAGTTAAACATCGGCGGTTCACATTGATGTATTGCTGTCTGTGGTGGTGCTGATGGTCGGGCTTATTGATTGTACTGGTCATACGTGCTTTACCTTTTTCAGCGGCCAGTTATATTATCGATGAGTAGTCACACGCTTGTATTGCTTACAATGTTAGATCGCTATTTGAAAGTCAGAGCGTATACGTAGTCGGATTGGCATATTTCCTCAGTTGTGGGATATTTCTGCATGCTTAATTACTCGGCTTGGGAGCATTCAACCACTCATTTTTCGTACAATATAGTGTGACCCCTAATTCCGGATCGTTCGATAAGTCGCGTGTTTCAAATCACCGACCACACCCCGAAGATACAACGGTTGGAAGCCGTGTCGCGTCACCTCTCCGTTCCCTGTTGAATGATAAAGCCGTACCGAATTCTTCATCGGCCGTTAAAAACACCTCTGTTTCAAATCTTTCTGAACAGGCTCCAGAAACAGCTGATCCAAGTAAGTCACGCCATTTCGAAACTGAAGTAGTTGTATTTGTTTGAACAAATATCATCAAGCAAATACTCTCTTCCTCCCGGGTTTTTCTTACTTTGGAATTGCTTTTGAATTCCGTGCAATGTGGTTGCTTGAAGTCGTTCATCTTTAGGTACACCATTGACCTGGAAACACTTCCCGTCTGTCACGGTGAGACTGGACCTTGACGTGGTGTGACGGCTTGCGCATCTCGATAACTTTTTGGGCGAAACTGGACAGAGTTACTCATACCAGGCAGGCCAACAGGTAGAGGTCTGACAAACCACAGTCTCCTGGTCCTCCAGGTTGGGGGTTGGAGGATGGTTGGCATCTCTTCCCGAAAAACGTACCATTTCTGGTACACCACCACCCACCCGCTGCCTTGCGGTACAGGCTTTTGAGCCAAAGGCTTTGGTTGAGAACCCTAATCGTTCTCCTGTCTAGGTCTGGGCGTCCTGGCAGTATCTCAGCCCACACACAACCATGAATACTCACAACACAAACA
>QNGE01003270.1:0-55072 GCA_008508345.1 Paragonimus westermani | reverse complement strand
TACCTAAAGGGATACAGAAGTCCGTGTCACCGGAGAATGGTAATGTTTCTGAAACGCATAAACAGCCAGTTTCCTCAGTCGCTAGACACGTCTTGACCACCGGTCATGCTACCGATCCATCTTGTGCATTCAAAATCCTGCTGCGCCATTCCAACCTGAGATTCTTACGGTTTACTGAAGCTGTTGCAATTAATCGACTCAAACCAGCTCTCTGTGTTCAGAAACAACTGTTCGTGAACCTGACCCTTCCCTCAAATCGATTGTTTTTTTAAAAAGCCCACCCATGTTATTGTAAGTTTGGTACTGATGAGTCAATACGAAATGCTTGCATCTACCAGTTTTCATGTTCTATCTGCTTTGTTCAAACAAAAAACGTTGAAAATGGCTTGTTAAAAGTATTTTTAAGCAACGTTGATTTTTAGACTGATAGGGTAGTAATTGGTAAGATTCACTTCATTGGATGAAGTTAGATATTCCGCTATTTTGCTCCAGACCTGTATTAAGTTTATTGAACCATTGCCTGGTATGTCGTGCTCCTTTAATTAGGGTTGAATGTAAAACATATGCTCGTGATTGGCAGTACCTAGAACGCCGCACTGACAGCGAGTGGATGTCAGCGAGTAAGCTGCCGGCTATACAGTGTAATGCTCTCATATTACAAGCATCGTTGTTTGGATGCATCGCATGTTCGCAAACCGATAGCTTTGTATCTAGTTCTGTCCGCTGAGAACTCATAGAGCAGATACGTCTTATAAATGCCAATTTATCGTTTACCACGAAATGCTTTGTTTGACTGTACTGCACCACAGTGAAAGCGACAGGTTGGTGGACAGTGTATGACCTTGGGTCGAGGTAATAAAGCGATTACGTCCGTGTTTTCTTCATTAGGATTTACCTGTTGCTGGATCAATGTCCAACTCTTTCAGTGGGACTGCGACATCGCACACTAAACGTTTCAGCGGACTACAGCAATGAATTGTATGTACAGATGGGTTAGTGGACTTTTTATTGGTATTTTAGGGTAGTCAGCATTATATGTTTCGGAATGAAGAGGAATTCGACTATTTTTTCCTTTTATCTGTCCCTTCCATAACCAAAGAGTGATGTCCTTGCTGAGTGCTGTGTCATATCACTGTTAATACAAGCGTTACATAAAACAGTACGAGTTCCCGCGTTATGCGGATTCAGTTGGGGAGAGACAAGGAAAGTGCGGTACGTCAACCAAACGGCGACCTGGAATGCAAAACAATGTGCGCGGCTTGACTTGTCACGCGCGTAGCGGTTCAATAGTTAAGAATGGCCTACTATTTTAGCTGTCTGACTCATGTCGAAACAGATACAAACCGGCGGTTGAACGGCCGTTAGCTAACCAGGCTGACTCAGCGACGTTTCCAAATAATAGGAACAAATGTGGATTACTTTTAAAGTCCGCCTTGACAGGTCCTTGTATCTAACGGTCGAAGTATCGAAACCAAACAATTTCCAACGTTGTATCATTGGATATTGGATGGAGTTATCGAATTGTTCACTGCTCATATAGCATGCATACATGATTCACGTGGTGGCGAGTCGGATACAATCGTGCGGCAAGTCTGATCTAGCCTCGTCGACTGGATGTTGGGCAATACACTTTAGTTGGGGACGCTGCGATATATGCCCTATATTTCTATTCAGTAGCGGTCGATCACGTTACGAGTTTCCTACTTCTCCATTTCATTTATCCATTAATTCTTTCGCTTTCCTCTGGCATTTCTGCCACTCCATATTCTCTTCCTCTTGATGTCAATTATTATGTGACCAGTTGAATGCCGTATATAGACTTCACTTTACGAATACCCTATCTTCGATACCGACTGGAGAACAAATGTAAGATGGTGTTGACGGGCTGTTTTGGCCATTCATCAGTAAATTAATTCTCCCTAAATCTTCCATTTTTCGCAATAGCCGCGCTAGTTCTTTGATTTCTTTCCTCTGGTCACTTGATGCTGGCAATCAGTGACACCCAGTTAACCTAAATGGCATCCTATATGTGGATGTGTCTACGGCCACTTTGAGAAACAGGAGAAGTCAATAGCAATCCAAACAGATCACCGTTACTTCATCACACTCGGCTGCAACTATCTAGCATGTGAAATCTAAACTAGGACTCATCGGTCTAGGCCAAGCTGAACATACTGCCGCGTCGTGGAAACAAGTGGTCCGCTGACAAACACTGAAGGTCATACGGATCACACGTGGTCAGCGAGGTGTGATCAGTCAAAAAAGAAACAGTACACAGTGATACAGCGTACGTCTCTGATTTCCCCAATTGTTGACTTGTGGTCGAAAGGACAGTCCTGTAGGATACTTAAAAGGAAGGGGTCATTTTTATCGGAAAATGATAGTCTGTGGCACCGTTTGTACTACATGATCCATTTAGGAGATACTGGGTAGATTGAAAAGAAGTCACATTTTGTCTACATCGTACGTGTGCTAACAATCACCATTTTAATCGTTGTGCCCCTGCCATGTAGATAGAGAGTCAGCATTGTTTTCTGGAGTGCACGATAGGCAGAGTGAGGAGCCGCCGCTGTTGTCCATAAAGTAATGGTACTGCGGAATATTAGACTTAACTTTTCCCCTACCAACTCCATTGAGTGGTCCGCAGTAAACTGATCACACTGCCAGGTGAACTGAGGGTGGCGATGCAAATATCCCGTTGCGTTGCTTGCTGTAGTCCGCTCTTTTTTCAAGACCACAGTGCCGCAAGTTCTAGCCGAGTCTAGTCGTCCTTCGTTAGTACTACATCGCTGACGTTCTGAGCAGTTTGTAACTGTTCTGGTAGCAGTGAACTTTTTCTGAAGATGAATTGGAAGGCTTCAACATTATTTTTCCACACGAGATCCAGCTAGTAAATAAACTACACGTTTTTCAAGACGTACTCACCCGACTGCCTAAGTAGATTTGACAGTGTGGGTCGTCAAACATCGGTACTTGCGGCGATGTGGTGTTAATGTCTTTGTTCTTGATCCGGCTATGTTTGAATGTCTCGCCTACCATGTAAATCTGACAGTGTTTGGCCCGTATTTGACTTATGAAGTTCTACAGACTGGAAGATTCTATCAACTTTCGTTTTGCAGTCCTATCGGAAACACTGTCATATTCCTCATTACTTATGCGGGGAACACCAGTGCCACTGGATTAGGCCATTGAGATGAATTTCGGTTTTTCTCAAATTTATTCACTGTTGGATTAAGTGAATGCGAATGCTTCCCCTTAGACAGACCACTCAGATGGTTTACCGTCACCACAATGGATATTTCTTCATTTTAAGTAACCTAGCAAAAAGGTTTCTGCATTTCTTTGTTTTAAAATCACATCACTTTTCTATGTGTTGGACAACAGTCTGTCTGGTTTGGATGATATGTTATGCTTAGGCGAATTTGGAATTGCCAGTTTAATGTAGGTTGTTTTTTCCTCGTAAATATTGTGGTTCGACCCCCGCTCACGGCAATTTTGGTCTCCTTTCGATTGAACGTGATTGTTCTTGCAAAATCCAAACCATGGTGATGACGGACGTTATTCTCTGTTTTCTTTCTCAATACATAACCGGGCTATTTAATCGTGAAAGCGAACTGGCGCTTGGCGAACAGGGTTCCGCGTTGCTGTGACTTGGCACGCTGTCACGTGATTCACAGTTTGTATGAGGCATTCTTATGACGTGAACGTGGAGTGTTGAACATCGGCGGAAAATATGGCGTGGTCTGCACTTAATTTTGCACGTGACACTAGCTCACTGTTGTACCCATACTGGGTTTGTCTCACTTAGTACGGCTAGAGAGGCAAGCTATTCCGATTTGATTCACACGGTTCATTCACCCATCTCTGTTCATTCCCGTAGGTATTCGTCTAGTGACTACTTGGTGATCGAACGTTTCTTCGAATGACTGAACGCGCGAGCCGCACTGTTAAATAGTAACATAAGGCATGTGCGACCCATATGCTGCGTGCCACAGCCACACCTCACTGGAACGCTGCCTGGTTGTGAAGCGCGCACTTACGGCCTAGTCAGCCATATGGGGACGGGGCTTCGTGTTGTGAAAGCTTGAATCTAAGCTACAATACATAGCAAACAATCGGCAGTACGACGGGCCATTTCTTTTACAATGTTCTTCTCCAGTACGTATTTCTACGCATTTGTCTTTTAGCTTGGAGTCGCTTAGTCTCACAGGAGCAGTTTGCACCCTAAAGCTGCAGAACGTATCCCAGACCGTTTGATAAAACGAGAGGTATTGTGTAACGTTATGTCGTTATTGTTATTGACCGGTTCGTGTACTCGAGAGGTTGGGTCATCAGTGGTTGATAAAACAGAAGTTCGTATGTCCAAGGTCCGGGTGGTCTTTGCTAAGTTGGGATACCTCTGGCGCCAGGGAGGCCTCCGAATGAAGTCCAAGGGTTACATTAGTAAAGCGGCCGTGAGAACTGTATCACTCTATATTTGTGTGAGATGACCGTTTATAGTAGACGATGTAAACTGTCCTTATATGGCCATCAGTACGTGCATTCTCTCGCCCGAATCGGGTAATACTAGCCGGTAAGCAGCGATGAAGTTAGGAAGTGATCGTTTATTGGCTAGGGTCAAGCGAACTCGTTCACTCAATCCATTCACTCAGTTAACATGGCTTAGATAGTGGGACCTTGTACGAAAGATATCAGCTAAGCGTCTGCGACACCGAGCACCTTTGCTGATACTGCAGTTTACTGGACGCTGAGTAAATAACTGACTGGTTAGTGTAAAAGGGTCGAAGTCACTTATCAGTGGGCTAACCGTGGCTCTTTGTGTTTATTTACCCTGATCAGTTTCCTCAACTCTGGTTGTGAACGTAAGGGGAGATGATAACTAATTGGGTTTGGACCTGAATGTTGCTGTTGTTTGGCTAAGTTCTCTGTAAATTGAATGTGATTAGCGGAACGAAGTAGTGAAATCCGCAAGGTAGCTGTCTTACGGAAGTCAGGCGCTCGTGTCGGATTGTACCGTAGAACGGTAGATACGGTCTACCTTGATTGACGTGAGCTTTACGCTGCCACACTTAGCTTGTCGATCGTAAAGAATTTATCGCGCGGCCGACAAACAACGGTACATGGGAAATCCATTCCATCTTGTAGGTATACTAATCAAGTCGTGAAAGAAGCATCTCAGTATTTCATCATGGACTTCACGAATAGCGTACTGGGATGGAAGGACCGACCTGCCGTAAAAGAATGAACGCCATAGTAGCTCTTTTGAGAACCACAACTTGTGATAAAGTTTGTTGTTTTCGTTCAATGTGATAGGAACGAGAGAAAGGAAGTGGGTCAAATAGACAAGTAAACTGTGCGCGTTACGAACCCGAACATTGTGTTTGTTACATGCACAGCAGTAATGAAGTATGGATGGCGTTTTCAGTTTTTCCACCATCTGACGTGGTGGATCACATGTTGGTCAGTTATCACAGATCTGGATGATAACATTTGGGGTATTCGACGTTCCAAATTTACTCGTAATGGGAAGATGGCTGGGTGATTTGCTATGCCCAACCCGCACAAACTAGTTGCGCGTGTTAGATGCAATACCCTCACGCATAGTTGCATTTCGGCTCACGTACACAGGCTCAACGTCCACACCGCAGGAGTGTTTAAAGTAATTTTATATGTTCGTTTGTCGTGGTTCGCATCGCTTACGTGAGTTTTGATGGAAATGGATCATCTGTCCAATCGTCACTTCTCTTTCAACTCCGTCTATGACTTCCATTAGGTCTCTTGATTCCATCAACCTCGACACGCTAACTGACTTGCAAAATCACTTGCTACGATCATTTTAAATGTGGAAGACGACGGGCCGATGTGTCATTTCTCACCAGGGACTTTAAGTGAAAATTTCACATGTGGAGTTTCACAGTCAAGTCTTTTGGTGACAGGATGGACTCTCCAAAATTACAAAACCATTTTTCCAGCAAATTTAAGTTTTTGTTCGGCTAGCTGAAAGAAAAATATTGGATTCTCATGAACGCAGTGTGAGTGATTCGGGCTACAAGAAATTATTGCAAAAACACTCACTTGCAAAAAGTGTAAGGTTGGAATTTCATGGTTAGTCAATGTGATAATGCCCCGGTTCATTGGGGCGACCTGCTGTAGGTGTTCTGGTCATCTTCCGTATATTGACAATTTGCGTTAGCCTACTCAACCACTTGATACAAATTCGCCAAAGTATCTTTCGTACTACCTGGACTAAACGGTTTTCAGGACAGCGCGGAGTCGAACTCACCGTCATCCCTAAGATTGAGACCAAAACTGGACCAACTCGATACCATAGGACAAATGCGTTGAGCTTCTCATGTCAGATTCGTGTTCATTGTGATATTAGTTTGTTGTCTACTCGTGTACAGTGTTCAGGTTATAGTGTTCAATCAGGCAATGTGAGGGGCATGTGGGACAGCGTCCATTAGTCCAAGACGAATCAAAGTTCGTATTGTCGTGGATAATCAGGCCGGAGGTGTGGATATTCCAACACGGCGGAATACCTCGAGGCAGGGGCGAGGCACGTCCAAAACCCCGCAAGGAACGGATCGGGGACGGCGGGTCGACCGGATGAATCATTGCTCGAGTGGATCGGACCAACGGGCTAGACATGGCAGGCAAAAGAGAAGGGACGACAAAATCGGAGGCGCGATTATTCCAACACTCGCAGGAATATCGCGACGCGGTCGTGGACTACGATCAGATAGAGGAGAACGAGAGCGACCGGACGAGACGTCGCTCAACGAAATCGGGCGAAGAATGGCAAGCAACAAACCCCCCGATCACGCACATAAACCGGGCAGAAGTGCACACGATGCGTGAGCGGAAACCTGGGGGTGTTGTGGTCCGGAATGATGACTCATAAACGCGAGCGCGCGCGTGGAATAACTACCGTATTAGTCAATAAAGATTGTGCTTTATTGGACGTCTTTTCGCTACAATATGCTGGTTACTTGGACGAGTCGATAGCGTGAGCCATATGCATTTCTTGTCTGATATGCTCCGTTTGAGCGATGCCAACTGGTTCTGTGTATCTGATCCGTGTGGGCTGTGCCCTGAAAAACACGGCCTCCGTAGGATGTGCATGCATGTTTCACTGAAAGCGTAGTTAACAGGTCGGGACTTTCTCAAGTGCTGTTCGTACTCTCTGTTACGAAACGTGGTGTCCGACCGAGTCAGAAAACCACAGGTTTTCTGTGCTAATGAGTCTCTTATCGTTGTGAGACTGAACTGGGCCACATAGGACACGGTAACCCACACATTCGCGCCCCGCAATCAACATGCTCATGAGTCGTTGACTTGGTGGAGGCTGAAACGTGTACGCCGTTTTAAAAGCGAACATAATAACTTACAAGCTTAACTTTTTGTTAGTCGGTCTTCAGTATGAACTGTGCTATTGTTTAAATAAAAGCGAGGTGACTTGGTTGCCATAATCTATCATGGAATGGATATTGCATATAAATTTGCAAGCGATGCGTAGATAATTTTTCGAATTTGAACCAATATCTTCTAGTGGTGGTTCCCTTCACGTGCATTGGTTACTGAGTTGACTTTGAAACTTCAATTGCAGGCCTATTGGATTCGCTGTCGAGCAGTGAACTTTTGGAACCTTCTTCAGAATATGGATCGCGTAATATTGTGCATTCCACTAAAGAATACTATCAACTTACCTCACAGTCCGAGGAGGATTTTGACAGTTCGCCGGAAACTGGTCATTTAGATCTGCCGAGCGGCTTTTCTATTGTTCAGTCGAGTTCTCAAACGATGGATCCGATCAATCAGGAAACTCACCAAACAGTTGCGGACAGCGGTATCTCTACGACTGTGGGATCGGAAAATCCAGTTTCGGCCGATCCACGAAAATCATCTGCATTTTAAAACAAAGCGGATCATTACGAATAATCGTTCTGTTATCTTCCCAGCTGTCTCCTGTGTTGGGCCATTTTTCGGTCACTCCTACTCAACCAGCGCCTTTCTCACATACGAACAACCTATGTTTTACAGATCCACTATTCGAATTTGCTGTGATAGTTTTTCCGTACGCTGCCGCTCAATTGCCTCTATTCCCATGATCGCCGGCCGTTTTACCGAGTACCTGGCAAAATGTCTTTCTTACTAGTTGCATTTTTCACCGTAAGTGTTCATTTTCGGGGCGAACATCTTACTTATTTTTCTCATTTGGAACACATCCAAACATACATATACTTCTCAGACTGTTTTATTGTTTCCCGGTCATGTATACGGTTTCCATCTGCGATGTTCTGCAATAATATTTCATATCTGTTTTCCGGTATGCTATGTGCACCTGTTTCAATCTCTTATGACCGTGACCGTGTTGTTACCGCCATTACCGGATAATGTATACCTTGTACGATCCGATCAATTTAACGCTCGTGTTGTGCCTTGACGATTGTTACCCACTGTTTGAGTTTAACAGCTTTTTCCCGTGTCAGTTATTCCCGTGCACTGTACGTGCGCCGAGGGGAAATGGATGACGCTCGGCACGTAAGTAAAGAATGTAGGCACTAGTGACAATTTTTTAAAATACCTGTGCTACGTTTTGAACGCATCTGATAAACTACTGGACAAAAGTGTCAAGCAATAAGAAATCCCGACGCACGCGTGCATCGCAGTTATGAACTACACTGACTGTACCATTTATTAGAAATGGTCTGTAAACTAGAGTCTACATGCCAGTCAGATAAGAGGATCTGGTGTGGACGCTTGGAGGACCTTAAACGGCCAATCATGAGAGGGGAACTGATGTGTTAGTTTGGCACATGTCTACCAGGTAAAGCTGTGCATACTACTTGCACGAGATGGAACAGACTATTTGAATAATCACATAATCCATCAGTTACTTCGACAGAAATTGTGGCCGTAGTCTAGACTTGAGATCCCCTTGATTTACCGGTTAAACGGTTCACTGTGTCTATGTATTCACTTTAGGTCGGGTGCAGCGGTTGTCAAATCTACCCTGTCTAATTTTCTGAACTGATACCAGTTCTTATTCTCTTACGCGGGCGCATCCACAGAAATGCATTTACGTGTTGTGTCTGTTTAGAGCTGCCGTGTTTTTTGGTGTCCGGCACTCGGTATGAGATTTCCCACATAGGGGCCTGCACATGCCGAAACCGTGGGTATCTGGTTCCACGGCTTTGTAAGTGGAACTGAACAGTATGGCCGACGGAGATCCTGAACAACGCCCTTTCTAAAGGAAGGGCGCTCGTTTCAGTTCTTCTTGCAACCAAGCTGATACCAGACATACTAATTTGCCTCATTGGTTGGTTAGCCGAGTTGTCTGTGGAGTAAGTGCACTTTCTAATGCGGGACAGTGAAATCCACAAGGATGCTCGCTTGCAAATGCTCTCTTACTTTCACTTCTAGCTCAGTTGTTTGTTTGCAAGGTGTAGACAGCTTGATATTGAATTTTTGAGTTCAAACGGTTATTTTTAGTATTTAGGTCCTCTCCCTTCCCTGTCTTTTTTTTATCATAGAGCTTGCTCTTTTCCTCGTGGTTGTATGGCAGTTAAGCATCAGCGCGAGCCACTTCTGTATAGTCTTTGATGACGAGACGTGACTCTTTGATCGTTGTGAATGTACTCAAGAATGCTAGAAAGCGGGTTCTGCCAACTGGACAGTCCAGAAGCTTCATCTAGTCTGCCAGTCTTTTCTGTCCGAAAGAGATTTTTTCAAGAAGTAGTCGTCTTCTTACGAACGAGATAGACATCTTTGACGGCAACTTTAGCAAACCTGGATTACCGGGGTGCATATACTCATGTCCCACCCATCACTGCTGTACGTCCGGAAGTCAGTTCTGATACCACTTGACGGGGATGATATCAGCTGTCATGTCCGAGTATGATATCAATCTATCACGAGAGGTGATGAATTGCTGCGCTTTCTAAGCTGTCCTATAGCTCCTTCTTTAGCTGTGCACTCTGATTTCAGAAAAGCAAACGTTACCGCAGTCGTGATAGGTATGAAAATGATGACCTGTTGTGCTTTCTGGGAGGTAAGTCGTAGTGCTTGAACAATGAACGCGAGGGTTGATCTACTCAAGAGTGTTCGGTAGAGAGGTCAATGCTGCTAGATAAAAAGATCAAGGGCTTTGGAGGCCATGACTGGCCCATGCAGCAACCAGCGCAGTATTCACCCGTCACTGTTACCCGATCTGGAACGGTAGTGTTGAAGTAAGGAACGGAATCCTGCAGAGTTTTCCTTCCCCCCTCATGGTTACTAATCTAGGTTTGATCCAGTAGGCTTACTGGGATGAACTGTGATCGTCAATATCAATCCCAGCTGAAAACTCACCCCTCAGCGGAAGTTGACGAGCAGCCATCTCAATCGGAATGTTTAATATTATGCCGTACTTCTCTGTGCTCGCAGTGTAGCGGTTCTGATTGAAGTTACACGGTAGCGCGGTGGCAAACGAGGCTCGGTTTCTGTGTTTGATCATGGGGCCAATTATAACAGTGCGTTGCCCCCGAATGTACATCATCTGACGTCCGTTACACAACATTTGTTCAAGTCCGTTTTATGCTTCAATGCAAATTATGGAGAGGGCAGCGCAGTAGCCGTAACCCATCATTGCAAATCACACTGTCCATTTTTTTGTCTAAGAGCGTACGTGCTTGTCGACACCCTTTATTCATTGCTTGATCGGACACCCTCCTGCACTCGCAGGTATTACGATTCGGTATTACGATTCACTGCTGCAATGCAGTAGACAGGAGGGCTAAAGATAGTTTATAACAGTATGTGCGGGGCTGGACTCAGTGGTCATCTAAACCGGGCACATGCGAACTTTCACTTGCAAAGCGATACACTCATTGTGTAATGGGTATAAGCATAATAACATTTGGTCACTGTGCTTTCCCCCAACTTGTTACTCCTGTGTGTCCGAGCACGAGCCTAGTTAGCCAGCTGCGTATCAGATCGGCGCGCCTGCCAGCTTAAGCGTGCCAAACACAACCGCCCCATCTCCTCGCTGTCTACAGAGCAGTCGCGCTCATGTTTAATATCATTAGGACAGCTGGGACAATCCTGAGGCCACACGATCATATCGCCATGGTTAATCAGCTAGAGGTTACTATATTTCAGTCAAACGACCCAATTAGTGTTTCATTTTGTCACGTGCGGTTCTGAACCGCATGCCCATGCAGGTGTCTGCGTGTCCCACGAGTATTCAAATTGGAAGGGGACAGCACTTTGCGACCATCAGCTTATGCACTTCATTTATGATATATCGCAAGGTCACCACTTTGAAGCGCCTCTCTCGTGTTAGATCAAAAACTTAGCTTCCCATTTTCTACCAGACGTTCATGTGCATACTCGGGGAGTCACTTGACTAGCAAGCCATTTACCATAACCAAACACGCACATTGTTCGGCCTGAAGTTCATACGAGTGATCTCATCGGTGGGTAACAGAGTCCAAATGTGAAATTTCCGAGCTCCTGGTGTGGCCTCGTAGCTCAGCTGGTAGAGCGCTTGCTTCGTTGAGGCATGCTGTGTCTGTCGCTGGTTCGAATCCAGCCGAAGCCCTGACTTTTCACAGTTGGGTCTCATGTAAAATCATAAATCTGCCACACTGTACGCGCTACAATCGGGAAACTGCTCTTGGGCGTTCAGTTTGCGAGGTTAGTACGTTCTTTGTCGGGGCAGACCGTATATATGTATGAACAGTCATGCTTGTCAGACATTCCATTTGTCGCAAAATGGACTTATGCTGTTGGCCGGTGGGCGTATTGTTGTTGGCCTGCCACTTAATCTGAATAGGTCAAACTCTGAGACACTTACTTGGTGTGAACACACTTATGAGTTCTCCTGGGAAACAACGTGTGGCGCCGTACAGCAGTGATAATTATGCTGATCGTACTGTAGTATGGTCATCTCCAACAGACTATTGTCTTCAGTCATCAGGTGGCCTTGTGTTTACTTTGTTTAGCTTGTCGGAATTTAGCAGTCATTTCATACTCACTGAATGATGCCATTGAATGGCGTTGTTTGTCCCGATTTACCAGAAGAACGAGTCCATTTGATGGATGCCTGTACAGTGGAAATTGTTTCGGTAGCACTGAAGTGAACAGGTCGATTGGGGCATCACAACATCAACACGGTCTCTCTACACACCTAACAAACAACGAGGAGGTTGCGACGTGTTTATTTTCTGAAAAATGGACGGATTGTTTCTGATCACATTTCTTCAGTTTCGTGGTTAGCGGACGCTTGGTTTCGAGTCAACCGTAACTTCCCTGTCCGCCAACAGGGGTTGACTGCAAATGGGTTGATACGCACGTAAACGAAAAAGAGTATGGCTCCCTGTTGGAAGGTTTGAGAACGTTTTGGTAACGGGAACCGAGTTGGCGACGTTAATCTTAGACCCCTCTCTGTGAGTGCATTCAACAGGTCAACGTATCGTGCTATCAGGTTGCCTCACAAATAAAACTGACCCTTCTAGTATCTCTTCTGGCACCACAAAAACTCTTGTTCGTGCTCGCCAAGAGGTCAAACAAACAGGGCAGTGAACACAACCAAGGAACACTGAGCGAGTTTTACGTATGCATGCTTTTGTGTCCATGTACCTGAGACAGAAAGGAAACCTACCAAACGATTTGACCGCAGCATGCTCAGTGTGTTCAGCACTCATGCGTTTGACTTTAGCGGCCGACACTTAATTTGAGACACACGACAGTTATGTAATTAACCTTGGATCATGCGTGGTACTATTTGCACGCCACAGGGGATTCAGTGTCTGTACAAGGCACTCTACTTGTGTTTATTAGCCAAAGCAAACCTCATTAGCAGAAAAAAGTAGAGGACGACACGTTGTGAGAGGATTGGTTTTTATATCGGTGCGTGGATAGTGCCCACCACCTTTTACTTCTCCCGAGTTCGGTTGTTCAGCAAAGGTGAATTCATCCGGGTGGTTTGTATTCAAGATGGTGACAGACTATTCAACTGACACCAGCGCCAACATGGTTGATCCGGAAAGTTAAACCGGGTGTCACAAGTACACCAGCTTCACCGGTGCTTGAAGATTGCCGATTCATAACCGAACAACCGATCATCTTTCAAAGTCATCTTTGAGTTCGATTAATCTCAAACATACATCTGTTCTGCAACGTAAGGCGCTCAAATCGTGTTGTAGAAGCCTGAAGTTTTGTGAGTATTAGCTTGAACACCTAAATTTGTATCGTTCTGGTCGAATGCGATTTCAGGTTTTGTGCTGATGCACCTGTAACGTTTTCTTCAAAAGACCTTCAATGGCCACTCTTTGGAGAAACGTTTCAATTTCTATGAAAATTATGTACAGGTGAAACTCCGTCACCATTTCATCGCACAACTTGTGTACAACGCACACGAGTGTACAGGATTGAGCACTTTTTTCTAACTAGATCATCCACATGTGTGGGACTTGTTATACACAGCACGAATGCTATGAAGGAGAAGAGGAACGCCCTTCACTATGCCATTCTCGGCTCTTGTAAGGTCTTAAAAAATGAGGTGATTTAATCCAAAGTCTCTCCTCCAGTTCATCCAACGCCATATGGCAGTTTCCAAAAACGTCTGTTACGCCAAGATCTTACTCTGTACTGTCAAGTTTTAGTCAGGGCCAGAGTGTATGAATTAGTGCACGAGGAGTGGTGTCCTCGCCCAGTTGGTTGGACTGGGCCGAGCATAGCTGATGCTCCGTTATGAACCCTTCCCACCTAAATTACTACTGGGCCGTCCCACTGCACTAATATGGCATACGTGCCATGAGGCTTATGACTGAAAACACTATCTGCCCCAGCTAAACTACGACAGTCCATAATCGTTAACAATAAAGTCATGTCAGATGAGAGACTAACTGAAAGTGTTCGATCATGAAACGAAGCATAGAGGCGAGTAGTCCGGATAAAGAGTTCCCTGATTTGTATGGTATGCTAAGCGAGGTGTCCAAGGAAATATTCCTGTGTTCTAGTATGAGTCATCATTGTACTTAACTGTTGTATGATACCCATCTCTTATATGCTGATATCCCTTATTTCGAGGACAGTAGAGTAGGTCACACATTCAATGCTAATGAAAGGCAGAGAACATCGACAGACGAGGATCCTCAGCTGTTAACCAATCTATTTGTGGTAATGAGGAATACCGACCGGTTATCACAAGTTAACGACCTCCGTATGGTTTGGCAGCTTTATGAATGAAGAAGACGATGAAGCAAGGTGGATATGCGATTAAAACAGAATGAAGCTTTATTATAAGACTGTAACACGTAGACTACCTTCGTTTGATTGGCTTAGTGGACTACCGTACAGATACGGAGAATATGGAATCGTTCTCAATGCGCCCATCTCTTCAGAGTACTAGTTTTCGTATGCCCTAGAGTGGTTAGAGTTACCTTTTATTGCCCTTCAGCATAGATATTATTTTATGACATAGTATTGCTTCCATGTTCCGGACTTTACTGTCTACCTAAATGCCACACAGAATGTCTGTCAACAGCACAGGTTATACTTTGTGCCTACCTAACCCTCTTTTTAGGTACAAACAGCCTTCGAGAGTGAACTCATACGTAAGACTGACACACCATCTAGTAAGGTCATACAATGAATCCAAGACAGTAGTACCCGTGTTTCCAAATTACACGAAGTGTGTTGAACTCTTCAGGTGGTAGGTTTTGTTGTACATCACGGTGTGTTTCATATATCGATCGTATTACGTTGTGAAACGTGAATTTAATTGGTCATACCAGTGAACCTCGTGAACGCACGTGATTCGCAGACCGATTTAAACCATTTTAGCATTCGAATAGAGCATTTTATTTGTACGATGAGTGACAATAACACTCAGCATTGTTCTTCCAATTCAGATCGCAGTGAGGTATGCCGGGAAACCTGGATCACGGAAAATCGATCACACTTCAAGCCACCAAAGGATGATACACTTTGTTTCAGCTATAAAATTAATCCGCAACCGGATTTCAGTTGGGGGGAAATTCTTCCAAGGCCGGTTTCAACCAAACTACAGTCGGAGTACGCTTCCAGCTATGTTTGGTTTTGAGGATTGGAACCCACTGGATGTGGAAAAAGATGTCCACATCTACTACTGTTGGAGTGTGGAAGTAGTTTTAGTCATCTAATAAAATAAATTGTTGAATTCAACCAAGAGGCATTCTTGATTGTGCAACAGACAAGATTTGATTGAAAAATAAGCTGTTGAGCATTCTTTATAGTAACAGCTCGGCTGCTTGAAGTGAAATGAAAATACTGATTTGGAAATTCCAAAAATGTTCATAAACATGTAACGACGACACTTTTAAAATCATGGTTTATGGTAGTCAGGTAGAGCCGAAACAAAAGAACTGTCAAATGTCCTGTTTAATCTTTTCAGTTGATCAAGTTGTGGACAAAATTTGATATCAGATCAAGAGGTTTGGTTCGTAATGAATTCAGGATAGCCGTCTTCACAGTATTATCCTGGTTATATTTGTAAAACATTTGCTATTTATTCTGGGGTTGGGAGAAGATCGAATGGCTTTGCATCTCCCCATTAGATCACGTTGGCTTCACGCCAGTAATCAAAGATAATCAGTAAGTTTTCAGTTTGCTTTATTTCCACCTGAACGCTTTAACCGCTCAAACCGCTTTGGTTTATAACGTTTTAATTATTGAGTTCTCCGGGTCATACTGTTTATGTCGGAATTTTGAAGTTAAGTAAGCCATTGGTAAATAGTAGAGGATTTTGGTTGATACACTTTGAACATGATTCACAACTGATCGTAGCGTTCGCATTTTCACTCCATTACGATAGGAGTACTAGATCCAAGTTTTGAGTTCGCCGGTAGTGCATATTCATGTCACGGCCGGGGGTTAAAATTCGGTCACATTTACATGCGGCAGTCTTGTTGGCCACTACGCCACTGATCTCATCAGGTGCGATCGAATTATCACCTGTAAACGCTTAGCTACACTTGCTTGTGACTAATATTCAGTTTGCTCAACCACCTCGAAAGGGTACACTAACTGCCATGTTAGCTTCAATCGATGCCAATGGCTGTGAAGTTGGAATGTCTACCACTGTTAAACTGTAACATGTGTGATAATCGGTTGTAGTTTTTATTCCAAAGAGACTAGTTGCAGGATATCTTGGATCGCGGAAACAGTGGCTAATTGTGAGTGATGTTCATTTCATATTAATTAAATCAGTTTCAAGAGTTGGCTGTAGGGTACTTTGCTAAACACACATGAACCATTCTTAAAGTAACGTTTATATTCGCACTTTCGTCGTGACTTTAGGTCATTTTTGTTTGTACGATTACGTAACACTTTGTCCACCTAGGTACTTTGTTAGAAGAAATGAACACAACTGAGTGCTAAAATAGGCCAGCTTACCAGAGCAGTGAAAATTCCAAAATTGGCACACACTGGAATTGTGAGTGATAGCTCTTATATCAGACTACACACTTGTGACTGTAATAGGTCATTTCCCAAACGGGAAAAGGGGGTGCCACAGATTGTGTTTATAAAGAGAAGAGTAGCACTACTGTATTTCGCATAATAAATAGGTAACTATTGCTAATTTGTGAGAGCGGTTCACTCCGAAGAAGAACGGTCGCCTTCAAGTTCAGATCATACGTATCTACGTAGCCACCATGCAAATCAGCGTTTGAACTTTATCAGAGAACAGTATGCTGTCGTCGTATCATTCTTAAACAGCAGTTGTCACATCGGTGCTTGTGGCCTTACGGATGCTCTACATACATCCACGGGGCAAAGTTTCAACTGCGTTGAACAACAGTTAACTGCTCCATTTGCTTCAATCTGATCCCTACATCCCCTTATGGCAACAAAAAGCACCGTTGGGTGTACCACTGACCAAGTAAACGACGCAGAACAGAAGTTGAACAATAAACGGTCTAGGGAGAATGTGCATCGATGAGAGAGGGTATAGACTTGACTTTTGTATTCCGGCATTAGTAATTCAAATTTGCTTCTCTTTGTGACCAGCTTTCAATACGGTGTGCAAGCAGATCCGCAAGCTTTTGATGAATAAGTAATTTTCTTTTATCAGTAGCCAGTCTGCAAGGTATGTGACCACTGCTGCTGTTCGTTTTGTCTTTTTTTGATGGTATCGCCCACGAAATTCAAAGGGGTTCATCAGACCTTCTTACAGTGACGGCCTTCTTGGCAAAACCTCGCCTTGGAGTGGGATCGCTTCAAGGAGGTCTCACGAAAACACGGATGAGATATCGCAACATAAGGATGACCGTTTTCTGGTTGAATTTTGCCACCTTTTTTGAGTCATGCATTCAGCTTTCAATAATACATTCAAGTAATTGATAAGTGATATGAAGGGCTCTTTAATCTACAGCAGGTTCAATTTGGAAAAGTATTTGCTTGTGCCGGATTCGAAATTTGGTAACTCAGCTGGTAGGGCATACGCTATGGGAAGGCATGCGGTTTCTGTCGCTGATTTGGATCCAGTCGAAGCCCATACGTTTGGTAGCATATTAGTTTTTGACATCAGAATTCAAAGACAGAAAATGGTGGATTAATCCATTTCATTTTTCTGTTAAACCGTCCAGGTTTACTTTGTCGATGTAGATTATTCCACTGTAAACTTTGTAAAAATTTTCTCTTGATGGTATTGTGCTCTTCTAACTTTTACGATTTTTGTAAAGGCGTACTGACCTTCACAAGTTAACGGAAGAGCCGTAAGGTTTATCCGAGTACGAGAGTTGTGAATATGGGTAGTATGTAATTTGCAACAGTTTACTTCATCACCCTTCAGTCATTAATCATCGAAATGTGGACATTTGAACGGCAGTTTTCCAATCTGCCGAACGGTGGGAACGCTTTTCAGCTCGTTTGCATTAGGCTACTCTCTGAATTAAAGTAGTGAGACTTTATTCGTAGCAATGGTCATCATTGTCATGGGAGATTAGTTGGCACAATTCGATTACTGCATATACTTCAAAGTGTTCCTGTAAATAGTAACCTGATACTGTCAGTTCATGATTCACACTCCTAAAAACACACATCGTTGATGTGTGTAAGTCAGATGTTTACAGTCATCGACAAAGTTTAATGAAAACAGTCCAACACACATCACCAAGTCATACACATACAACTTGCGAGTTGGTGAGACTAAAAACACCCTTTATACTAAATAAAAAACCTAACGAAATGACCAGAATGTTACCAAACAATATAAACAACCGTCGAGATCTGCGTAATTAAAAGTTTGGCAAAGTTTCAATTCCGGTTCAGAGTTGGTTTCTTTAGTAATCACAGTTTTGCGCCGTATATTATGACAACCCCTGCTAATCATTCCGACATGCACCTGTGCTGGCTCCGTAACAGTTTACTTCGAATTCCATCGTAAGCGACTGAAAACGTTTTGATGCTACTTGCATTAGGTTTATTTTCTTCTCTGCGGTTGTACAACAATCCACCGGCACATTATCTTCTCTCTCGATTTTGGTGACAAATTTTGGTATTGTGGAGGTCACTGGCTTATAAACTAGGTTCTTCTGGGACTTCTATAATCATAGTCTGTAATGAAATGCAGGGTTTTCCTTTTACCCTTGTAAAAATAGACCCAAATCACGATTCGTCTGTTGTCTGAATTAGATGTTGATTGAAATGTACACAGAACGGTTTAGTGTGTCAGAACATTCAACAACTGAACCTTATTCTCCTCGTTCCAAATACCATTCAGCTGGGAGGCTCCACTTTTATCCATGTATTCACACTCGAATCAAAGAAATTCTCGTTTGTTCATTTCAAAGGTAAGAGGGTCCCCTCGGGGGTGCCGTCCAAGCAGGTTCATATACTGAATGTGCCTTCGTATTAATCGCGTGAGACGATCTCGTATGTGCACAAGAGAATGTAGTAACCATTATATGATGCTGAAGTTTGTGTGCTGTATCACACAAATTACCGTATTGGTCGAGTATGTTTACCAAAGGTCACAGAAGGATTACGATATCTTCTTTCGTTGTATACAACTCGTATGAATCTCCTGGTGACATAGCACAGTTTGGTGTTGCTTTTCCGGACTTCAGATATTTCACTGGGGCTTCTGACCATCTGTCCAAAATCACACGAGTCCACGTTCCTTCCGATTCATATTTAAATCATGTTATTCCAACTGAAGCAATCAGTGCTTACAAGCAATTGTATGGCACTAGGAGAGCGAACCTCAGGTTGACTGTTGTAACATTGACCTAGGATTGTATCTAGAAGTCACGCATGGGCAACGGTTACTTACTCCAATCAGGTATGGTTGAACTCCTACCATTATTATTGTGTTCTACTAAGTTAGTAAATAAGGCGAGGTTGTCTCAAATTTTCGAGCATCAGAGCATCCGAACTTGTCTGTATCCTCATGCACACTATCAGTATTGCTATTGAGTTTAAAGCTTTATTGTTCATTAAGAAGCTCAATTCTTTGCTGTCAATTCACTAACTTTGAGCACCGCGAGTGTAGTACAGCCGCAGCACTTTACACTGGACTTGTCACGCTCCAAGTTCACCCAAGATATTGTTGACAGCTGTGTATCAGATCCATCGTGTGCATGACTGGTTGGTAGCTCTCCGAACGCAGTGCCCACTGTGCTTGTCGGTGCACATAAGTGTGTACTAACATGCGGTTGCATTAAACCCAGAAAAATGGACAGAGATCCGACGGGGAGAGTGTGACTGTAGGAAAGTGAACCTTATTTATAGCCTACTGCGGTGGATGCTGTTAACCAGATATTATAAGCTTTTGGGCGAAAAAATAGATATTTTCCAACTGATGAGTAGTAAGGGATTTTGGTTTGCATATAGGTTGAACGTCGCTTCCAAATGATCGCAACTGTCACATTCCTATAGGCCTTCCAGTCGGCCCCTTTCGAAAAGAAATACTAGACTCGAGTTTCGCTCTCATTAGAGCTCGTCAGTAGTGCATATTCTTGCCAAAGCCGAGATTGAACTCCTGCCACGCTTTCATGGAGGCAACCGTGTTGATCATTGCCCCAATGACCTCACATTTGGCACGACCGAATTATCATATGTGAACGCTCAACCACAAGGTGCAACTCATGTGGTGGTTTCCAGGTCGAAGGTTCGTAGAGTTCGAACACACACTCGTTTACCTAAGTTGCACTGGGAGACTGATAGCAGAAATCAGATAAGCTTGCGACAGTTATATTTTTGAAGGGCATTATTCAACATAAGTTTCTGCGTTGCCTCATTGTTCCAAAGTACCAGGGCAGCTGGAGCGTCAACATTAACTATCAACGAACTTTTGTCTCCGTGATTCGCAAGATACGTCTGTTTGTAGTGAGGAAGAGAATGCTACATTATCCCTTGAAGCCTGACTTCATGTATGCGCTTGATTAGGTTGTACGAATCTTTGGTGTGAAAAAGTTTGGCACGAATTGCACCCTTCGATGATTTTATCGGATTTCTTTTGAGGAATTAATGATTTTAGAGCGAACATTATCCGGTTGGTTGATTCGTTTTCAAGAGTTTGCTGGCTAGACAAGTTACGCTGACTTTGAGTAAGAAACCCTCATCGCTACGATAGTTGTACGGCTGACAGGCTTCCTGGCCATACAAGTAAGTTCCCGGTTGCTGTCGGTACGGTTGACGAACTGCTAAACGGAAAACACACGAAACCAGAAGGTGCAGAGAAATATACCAGCTGATGATGTACAATAGAATTTTTCAAGTTAAGTGAGACTAACCACGCTCATACCTGTGAGTTCTTCACTAATAATCTTGAAATATATAGTTAAAGAACACCATGATAAAAATGCCAGTGTTCCATGAAGGAATTAAATAATACACAGTCTTGGACGTTGGTTGTCAACTTTTGCCTGGTTGTTGCGCCATCTCACTGCTTTGAAAACCCCTGTTCACAATGGTCCCATAATTCATTTTGTCGTCTTCCGAACCGCCGTATCAGTCAGATGTTAACCACATTCTACGTCGCCCGTATGTTCGAGGACTAGTCATGCAAGTTAGATACCCGGCTACTGTACCATATAAGTCACACTCGGTACCATCGATCGTGGCTAAGTCGTTTAAACTCTAGCTAGTTATTCGGTTTTGGCACTTTTGAAACGATAGGTCCGAAGGCATAGGAGAGTGAGAGGAAGATCGCATAAACATGAAACAAATAGTTTGATAGGCAAGGAGATCACACAAAGAATGCTTAAATGGGCACTCATTTAAAAAAACCGGCAGAAAAGATCAGTAACTCTTAAGGACTGTATTTATACCAACGCTACTCAAGCTTCCTTGTGTGTATCAAGTTTATCTCAGTTCTGCATGGAGGCAGCGCTAGACTTGATCTTGAGGTACTGTATGCAACATGGCCGGCGCGCTGGGCTATCCCGTCGTGATGTCGAATGGGCAGTTTCGATGTGAACTAGCTAAGGGTTCAGCAACCCCGGGTAAGGCCGACCACTCCACCTGATTTTAACGTTCTGTTTAACTTTGATCAAAAACTGAAAATACCGTCAGCGCCTGCGCACCGGCACCTACCAGTAAACAGGATATGTGATCAGAGTACATCTGTTCAGAATGTGACCAGGTATATAAATCGGACGCCGGCTTGCCGGCACATACTCATATGCATCGGAACATATATGATGCAGAACAGGAAGTAGATATTCAGCCTCCTCCACTCTTTGATTGCGCCGGCTGGGACCGCAGCTCTTCGACCAAATTGGTCCCAATCAACGTAAAAAGCATACGGACGCCGTCGAATACAACCGCGAGAAGCTCAGATGCATAAAAGCCACCGGGTCAAATTGTTCTCAGCAAGAATCCGCTTCCCTTGTCAGACTTGTGGATAAGCTGGCTTCGTCATGCTCCACTTGACGCGAACAACATCGTCGGCTCCTGTCACATTTCCCTGGTTGTACTCTAGAGAAAATCAGGACGCGTCCATATGCTGTGAATTGGCAGAAAAATACTGCTTTTACTGCCATTCTAAACACCACCGTACAAACAAACAGGACTTCGAATATTGAGTCCCAAGCTGCGAATGGTTTTCCTGTTTGGTCCAGATAGCAGAAACCCAAATGAAGTCCAAGAGCGAGGCTTTCTTACACAGCGATGAATTACTCAAATTTTTCTCCGGCCTTCATGCAGGAATTTTCAGAATGATACGTGGAAAGACATTAAAAAGTATGCACGTTTCACAAGATTTTTCGTGCAGCGCTGGCAACTGGTCACTCAACAATTTGCTAGTTTCGCTCCATTTCGCTGCGCAACCTGGCAGCAGGTACAGAAAGTTAAATGCGCCGCGATTCAAACCCTGTACCATCAGCGGGAGGAAGATGCTGCTTTGAATCCTTTTCCAGAAACTGAAAAAATACCTGGAAATCGAACTGTGGTCTCCCGGATAGTTCCATCAAGTACTGGTTCGAGGTATTATCGCCTCATCCGCATATCGATGAGTGGCCATTACGTTTGATTCTGTCTCCGGTCCTCGGTCCACCCGATCACTGAAGAGCGAGTTTGCCGCATTCCAAAAAACATGGAAAATACCACTCCTGCGTTACACGGGCTTTTGCCCAAACATTTGAAACGTATGAAGGCGGATGCCTTGATTGAAAATTTCAACCTCTTCCTGTTAACTGAAGGTTGTCTGATCCGCCGACGCTGCTTCCGCATAAGGCTTGTTCCGAAAGTGAATAACACTTCCTCTTCTAGCCATTTTGGACCTATCACCACATGTTCAACGTTGGTGGGTTGATTTCACAAGATTGTGGCTGATCGTTGGGATACGCGTTTACAACTACCCGCTCTTCAGTTCGCACATCTCCACCGTGATAGTTTCCTCGGAGCAAACTCACTTCTCCATGCGTTGCTCTGGAACTCACGCACCACGTCTTCCAGCCTGTGTACGACCTTTATTGAGGTGTTCACGGCTTTCGATTCTATCGCGCAGAACGCGATTATCAGAGCAGTCCGAGCTATTGATGCTCCTCCACCTCCTACACACTAAATCACTGATTCCTATCGGAAAGCATGCACCAAGCTCGAAAGCTTCGTCCTTCATCCCGGCGTGGTGTTTGTCAAGGTGACCCACCGTCAACGTTGCTAGTCATCATGACAATGGATGAAATATTGGCTCTATCTCGACCGCAGCTTAGCTACCAGCTCCACGATACTCTGGTGAGCGGTTTCATGTATGCGGACGACCTGATCATCTTGGCAGAGAATCCGACGTGTTTCTCCGAGAAGCTTGCAGCCGCCCCAAGTGCTTGGGAGTTATCCGGACTGAAGATGAACGCTCGTGGTCATCTTTGATAGAAATAGACACGACGCAACGGCCATACGTAACAAGTCTATTAATTTTGATCCAGACATTAACCATTCGCCAAGCGCCCCCGATCCGACGACACACCTCGGTATTCCGTTCACGTGTAAGGATAAGGCGTCCATTAGTTACCGACTGCAGCTTCGTACGATGCTGGATACAAATGCAAAGCGTCCCTAAAGCCTTGCCAGCGTCTTTGCTTTCTGACACAGCAGGTAATGCCGGAAATGAATCGCTAGGTTTGAGCCGAGTCCACTGAAATACGTCCAAAGTTATGGATTGTACAATTCGCCAGGTTGTTCGGCAGTGGCCCCTTGTTCCAAAACACATCTACGGACTACATCGACACACCACTTAGGTCGGGCAGTGTGAGCATTCGAAGTTTTTCCACCACTATTCCCATTTCTTGCAAATCACGAGTGGTTTACTGTTCTGCAGTCAATGCCCAGATGTTAGGTACACGATCAAAGTTGATTCGTTTGGCTCTATCACGAGGGACATCAACATCCTGGTAAGCGTTTAGAGTTTGGGAGTGATGACCAAGGAGGAAACTTGTTCGACGAGAATAGACACGCTTTACCGTACGTTAGACGATCCTGGTCTACAGGAAGTGTCTCTCTGTCCACTCTCCAGTCGCTGTGGATTAAATTCAACCCGCATTTCTCCAGGACATTAATTTGTGCCATTTAGCTTCACAGTGGCCTTCTGCGGACTGGGGTCTGGAATTCTGGTGTTGGCCACTGTCCTCTGTCTTCCTAACTGCGGTCACCGAAAAAATCTCGTCCAAATTATCCAGTCGTGCTGGACCACTCACCATGTGCGTTGTACTCGACACAACCGTGTGGCCAAGGACCTGTCGGAAAGGTTGCACAATTTGGGTTACGCAGTCTTCTAGCAGCTACGAGTACCAACAGTGAGGTCATTTATCATACCCGACATTGTCACGGTCCGTAACGGCGCTGCTATGGTTCTGAATGTCAGTATAGTGGACGAATACGGAAGCTAATTTACCTGGACAGACATGGTTGTGAAAGATGGGATCGGCTCTCATAATGCTCTCATTTAGTTGGCTGTCCATACCATGGGTTCTGATGTAGACTCTATCTCTCATTCACCTATGATCATCACTTTTCGTACCAATTTTCATGCATTGAGATTCTCCGACTGGTGCTGTTCTCCTACGCAGCAAATGATTCATGCTTACTGACTGTTGCAAGCTCCCCGAGAACCTATGACATGTGTGGGGAACCTGGCGCTGTTTGTTGTTATCTTCTGGCATTTGTCCCACAAGGAAGGAGATGTTGATAACACCCCTGTGCCCTGAAGAGCTTTTGATTTTGAGAGACCTCTTTTCATTCTCCTCCTCACTCTGCTAACATGTCGTACAAGTTACTTTCATTTGATGAATGGACTTATTAACATTTGATACTTTCATGAAGGTGCTTGTCAATTATTCAGTGTTGTTCACCACAGTGTTCTGCATTTGAATTTATTTTCTTCACATTTTTGCTACTTAAACTGTGATATCACCACATGCACTGTCATCGAATGAAGCCACGCAAATTGTTGTTCAGTGTGCACAATATGAAATGGAGTCTCAGTTTTACTCGAATTCTGTATAAAGGCAGAGCTGTATGCAGCACGGTTGTCAATGAACCCAAGATTTTAGCGTGAACCTATAACATTGTGATGGACGGCCACCAACACACTCAGAATGATACCAATAAATTCGCCAATAGATGTACGCCGATCAGTAATTGTTTACGGTCTTCCGAGGATAATTCTGCAGTGCTGGCCGATTAAAAATAGCACAACAGAAATGGTATTTTAAACTTTCCTTAGCTGTCTTGTTATCCTGATACCTTTCCATAGCGACCTCAGAGACTGTGGAAAAGCCCCGGGCTTAAGTATACCCTTGTGCCGTAGTTGAATTCGAGAAACTGACGGCGTTCAACAACTAACCACAGTGGAAATAACTCAGCTGGTATACGCTTTTTCGGTGGCAAATACACACACATACAGCAATCGTCTGAGAACCGAGTAGTTGACGAAGATAGGCGCAAGGTCGGTATTAACCACCATGTGCCCTAACTCAGAGAGATTCAATGTGAGCAGTGTATGATCTAGAATCTCCGGCGACTACATGTTACTGATAAAGCATGTGGAACAAATACGGACACTCCCTTTACTTAGAAGCCCTGGGGATTTGGCTGGACACATAGGAGTGCTCTGAAAGACTTCAGTACTTACTAAG
Source organism: Paragonimus westermani (assembly GCA_008508345.1). Lineage (NCBI taxonomy): Eukaryota > Metazoa > Platyhelminthes > Trematoda > Plagiorchiida > Troglotrematidae > Paragonimus > Paragonimus westermani. The sequence continues at coordinate 29,468 of QNGE01003270.1, read as the reverse complement.
TTTCATGCCAGTCTCTGCTTATTGTGGACATGTTTCAGTAATATTTATTTGAGGATGGATGCCTTGCTAGTAGGGAACATATGATTCTGGAATTTTGGTAGCAGAACGCTTGTGAATTCAGAATGAGTCTATGTTCTTGATAGGAAGGGAGCAGTTGACAATTACTATGTGCTTCGGATCCAAGCTGGCTGTTTTGGACTCTTTCGCCCACATCCTCAAAGAAAAAGAATTAATGGTCAAGCAACGTGTGCCAGATAACGTTTTCGAAATCAGAAGGAATCTGAAGTCGAATCGGAATAGAACAATCATACTAAGATTATACAAACACAAAGCAAACCAGTTTCAGGTCGAAGCACAAGGCAGGGAAAGTTTCGAATGAGTTGATCGAAAACAACGCAACGTTATGAACAAGTTGTATTACGTTTCAACCACCTCGGGTGGCCTTCCTCAGGAAAGTTGTAAACGAAATCCAACATTTCGTTGGCCACGAAGTGCAACCTGTTTAACTTCATCCGCACTAGGTTTGGTATGGATATGTTGCATGAAAAGTTACGTTTGAAAACAACATACCTCACAGAGTACCTACAACAAATGTGATATAAAATCTACAAACCTTCCAAGTTTAATTGATCAAAATCAGTAGAAATTTTATGCTCTTTTTTGAAACAGTTTGCAAACGCTAAGAACAATGTTGATCTGTAGTCAGTGTTGTCGCTACAGAGAATATGGAGTGAGAATCGATCGTAACTATTTCGTGGAACTTTTTGTTTTCTTTCATGTTGTCTGTTTTTTCTCTTTCTAGAAATCTTTTTGTTTTTATCTGAGGATCTCAACCTCAACTTTTATACGTTTATTTCCAGTGCATTTGTGAAGAAAGTCAAAAACTGATCACCAGAAAACAGTAAAACTACCAAGTCATTTACAATATTAAACAGGAGTTTTCTGAATACTTTCTTCGATACATTTTTCAGGTGACTTTGGAATTATTTAGCTTGTTGCTGACAATGAGAGCTGATCATTCTTCTCCTAAGATATTCTGTGGTATTGCTACTAAGCTGTATATCAAAGCATGTCATGTGGTCTTTGAGAAAACATACCACTTCTACCTACCCTGTTGAACAGTAGCGATTCGAGAGGTACGATTCAGGACATTTCCCCTCTGATGATTGGGAACAGTGGTGGTGTTGTTTGTAGCTCGGGTTGATGGTTTTGGTATTGATCTGTTCGCCGAGCTCGACGAACATATCAATACCAAAAAATTTCCCTTCGTTTGGAATTTGCATTTCCGAGCCTGTGTTCCCATGGAGATAGCAGCAAATCGTTCCAGCTTGTTCCATCATTTTGCTCACTGTCCACAGTCACATAATCCAGTCGCTAACTGTTCGCCTGCCATTAAAACTTCGGCCACAAAACACTTCCTGTTTTTAAAGTCATATTAGTGCAACATATACGTTTTACGGTAATCCAGCCAGAATTTCAGTTTGACACTAAAACACTTACCTGCATATTGTCCACCTCAAGTATTAACCCCAGTCTTATTGATCTGCCTTGAAGTGTGTTTGCATACACTACTGCAAAATACATGTAACTCGTAGTGGAACAGTTTATTGGTCAGACATCAGTAACCAGCACAATTCACGCTGATAATCTTTTCGACAGGAGTTTACATATCTCCATGAGATAGCTTCACTCAGTGATATTCTGACTTTTGTTCAGAACTAGTTCACAAATACTGGTTGCCAAAATACACTCCGGATCTTACGTTAAAAGTTACCCAGTGACATTTGATAGATGCCCTACAATAGAACAATACACTTCAAACAGCAATTATTTTGCCATAAACGATGAACATGAACACTGAATATTGTTTTTCTTTCACTGTGTGAACAGTTTCGGTAGCAACAGTTCTAAACACACTGTGAACATCTCTGGCGATTGACCGCTATGACCTCCGTAAAACAAAAACGCGCGCCTTTATTTGATTTGACGGAATGGACACTAAGGTCAACACTGATAGTCAGTTTGTATCTGACGATCAATGAGGTCGAAACCTTTCAAGCGCTTTATAAGACATTATCATAAACGTCTATCTGGGAAAGCATATTCCGACTGCTGCGTTTTGACGACAATCGACCCCGTCTATGCAACTTTCAGCGCAATCGTGATCATTAGTGTGCAATATGTCACATAAAATGGACATAGTGAGCTGTGATGAAGCAGCTGCATAAATGCTTTGTTCTTTCGACTGAGCAAATCAACGGTTCGTTGAGTTCAACGTTCGTGTTTGTCCACGTTCAGTCTAACGTACACACTCAGTAACCGAATTCATTTCAGGTGGGCTTCATTAGGTAGAGATCGTCGAAGTGTTTTTCAGTTCCTAGCTGTTACTCTGTTTTATAAGACAAACCAATAATTCGTGTTTGGCCTATAAACAAAGAAGCTTCCATTGACTGAGAGAGGGATTTGTGTAAACAGTTAGTTTCAGTGACCATTGATGCTACCGTGAGTTAATCGTTTATAGGTGTGCCACAAAAGTGGCTGATGCCTTTCAGCCCCAGAAAATTGAAAACGTAATGTATGAATGAAAGCAACTGAAACTTTTCACTAGTTCCAGTGAATGTGACCACCTGGTCTATCAAATAACTGTCCACACTGCCGTTTGGCCCATCCCCATAGGTCGCGAGCTAGAATTTTGGGCGTGCGTTCTATTGAAACCGTTCAGCGATGCGAGCTCAGTTGTCTTTCACTTCACCTGAGTTGAATTAACTATATCATACAATTAAGATTCATATCTGGCTATTTCTCGATCAATCACCTGCCCTACGTGCAACGCAGGCGGCCAAAAGGGGGGGACGAAGGGTGGACAGTAATCCTTCGGATTCGCCAGACTGATTGACAAGCATACACCAACTGCCATCACGAAGGCTATTAATTTCCAGCCAGATACTACGCTAATCTATTGCTTACCTAAATCTCTCCTACTGACCTACTGTTGAGAATACAATTTTTGTGAGGTAAGATCGACATGAGTAGAAAATCATAGCGTGTTTCTCATTTTTTAAATTGTGAATGAGTCTCACATGGAAGATAGTATACAAACAAGACGTTTAGTTCTTGGAGAATTACTGTAGGTATATGCATATTTTTGTGAAATAATATTTTCTGTTAAATAAAAATTATTTCAAATTCAGTTCGTGTATTCCTTGTCGTTGTCTTCGCCTTCAACATTAAAAATAATGCAGTTTTAGATTACTGATAGGTTATAGGTAATCTGATTGATTTCACGTTGGACTTCAGTCCCACATTATCGCCATTTTCACATTCACTTGCACTTTCCAGCCAGCTTCCTTGAGAAAGAAGCATTAGGCTCGAGTTTCGCCGTTGTTGAAGCTTGTCACTGACGAACCAAAAGTCGTTGTCTTATCTAACACGAATTCAGTGGTGAAGTGGTCAACACGTTCACCTCATGAAAACGTGATTGGAGTTCTAATCCTGACGGTATCAAGAACGTGCAATAGCGATAAGCTCTAAGCAGTTCAAACCATCCGTTTCAGTGTTTATTTCTCTAACGGGGCTAACTGTTAGTCAATCTTAATATGAAAATGATGTTCAACCTGACGTAAGATTTTACTCATGATTCAATAGTATCTGCATTAGCAGATGAAGTCAGAAGATAGAACTGTTTATGTATCTGTGTCCTGTATTCAGCAGTGACATGGCACACAGAACAAACTGCTTCACTGCAAGTTTGGACCAATTCGGGTTGTCTGTGCTACAAGTGATTTACCGCCAACGAAGCAGAGCTACGTTGGATTGATTGGATTTGCTGCACAATGAGGTGTGTTATAACTTATGTTGTGCAGCGAACACTCATAATGCCTTTGTTCCCAGTAGGACTGTTCATTTAAGCCAGGATTTTGAAGTCAATTGTAACAGCCAACCTCAGGTTAACATGTAAACCGCACATGAACCACAATGATAATTTCGTTCATATTCAAATTTTCTGTCAAATAAATTAAGCTGTTCAAATCATCCGTTGTTTCCACGACATATTCTGTGCCTAGCCAAGATGAAGGTGCTACTTTCCCTACCGATTAACATGACTCGACGGGACCTTCTGTGCGAAGAAGTAGTAGATCACCCCAGCGTAGTGAAAACTCCGAAAGACTCAACTTCTAAGCTTTTTTGACAGGTATACGGCAACTCGTAACCCAGTTCACACAGCGTTTGTCACAGTAAGTCAACTTACGTAAAAATGACGACTCAGTGTGACTTGAATTATTGTAAAATATCGGCATACTGTCTCACTCTGCGATATTCGGATAAAAGCACTCTGTCTCTCTCAGTTCGCCTTTGAATGGTACTCCTTTTATCAGTCAGCGTACTGTTATGAAGTGTATAAAACACACGGGTCAAAAATCCGATTGTATTATAACCTTCTTAAATGAAGATGCGAATTGTTGAGTAGCACATTTATTCGGATTGGGTTACCTGCTACTGGCTCTGTATAATTCAAGATTGAATTATTATATTTGAGAGTTCAATCACTCTGATTGTTGATTGGCAAGCGCAAACAAGGACGAAGGAGGCTGACTGGAAGTCTCTCTGAATGCGAACACTGCAATCAAATGTGACTGATGTTCAAATTAAATCAGCCAAATCTCCGACTATCCATCGGTATATTTTTAAATAGAAACAAACAATTATTCAATCACTCGTTCTTGGACAGATAAAATGGTAAGTCATCCTTCCATTCGGTTTGACTGTGGCTACGTCCCACTGAATGAATCGATTTTAAAATCAAATGCACCAGCATTTTCAAAATTAGATACTTTTTACTAATCGAACTCTTTCAGAAGTCTTAAATTTACCCATTTGGCCATCAGTCCTGGATTTTCTTGACTCTGGTTAGTCACAGGGATGATAAAAATGTCCATTTTTCCCAAGCTGTTTTCACAGTCTTGTCGAAACTGTGCAATTTCAAAAATCGATGAGGAATGTTTTGTTAACTTGTTTTTCATCGGCCAATGGACAGTGTTGCGTTTCCGGAAAGGATTACACTGACCGATCTAGGGCATGCGTGACGGAATTTATTCAAAATTGTCTTAGACAAGCAGGGGTCAAACTTCACAACAATCAGTCAGGCTAGGAAGGGTTGAAAAAAAATTAAACCATTAATTTAAGGAATAAATTAGTCTATATGGCTAATATACGTTGTTCATGAGTAAACGTATTCTGACAACAGACTCAAGGAAAGCCACTTAGTATAGTTGAAAAATTGAGTAGCACGACTCACTTCCAGTGTTTTGTTCTTCTCAGTTCACTTATTATATACTTATTCTGTGTTCTGTTAAGATATCTTCTTCTCTAGAACGAGCATTACTGATTTTGCACAATCTTTTGTTGAAAAGACTGACCTCCGGTTAAAAATGCCAGTTTAAGAGTCTAACTCTCAAAAGCAAGTAGAAAGATGTGGCGATCTTTTCCGTGTGATTGGTCCCAGTCTTACGAAGGTCTACCTACAGTCCTAACGAGTTGGCTGGCCTGAAACAAGCTGGTTACATCCTAGAGGATGGGTTATGTTTTGCTGTTAAGTATTATTGTCTACAGTGTGATGTGAACAAATGATTGGTTCACTTTTAGGAGTACTTTCAAATCCGTTTGCTTGAACGGAATAGGTTAACACGATCCATTTGCGAAAATTCTGGGTTTCAGCTGGACTTTAACTAGCGACAAAAACAGTATGTCCCGATACGGCAAGTGCCAGCTGAGCTACGAAGATAATCGAAGAACTCAGACGTGTTACAGTTGGTAGATTCCAGCCCAAACTGCTTGAGTAATTGTGGTTTGGCAGTCAATCCCGTGGAGAATTTGGTGAATTCCATCTGGTGCAGTGGGTTTCATGGGTGGTTGATTTAAACTGTGGAATTTTGAGCTGTTGGCGTGGATTCATAGCTCGGCTGGTGAGCCACTTGCAAAGTTTGGACAGTTTTATCCTGCCTCTCTCTTGGATTCAGCTGTGCTCTAAATTCTTCTCAGGTGGATCTACTTTAAGTTTATCGTAAAAATTCCCAGCGTAGTCATGAAAAACAATCTGTAACGAATAAGCTCGTTTTCAGTGATTCACCATCAGGCTAAATACATCACATTTATATCACACATTTCACGGGAGAAACGTTTACCCTCTAACGTTTCTCCCGTGAACTGTGTGATATAAATGTGATGTATTTAGCCTGATGATGAATCGCTGAAAACGAGCTTGTTCGCTACACATTGTTTTTCATGACTATTTTAAGTTGTTGGTACTTTTTTAAATGTCAAAAGCAACAAAAATGAAGCTAATTCGACTCGCTTTTAAAACTCCAATAAAAAAATACATCCTATTGTTACCTGGGGCCTATTGTTTCCAACTGAATAGCAAAGGTTTTCACCCCTCCAAGAAGTGGTGATTACCATCCATGTAACATCGAGCGTACGTTCTTCCGACGAACGTTGAGTGACGCACGTATAACCAACTACGCCAAATATCAGAACAAAATCAAGACGCTGGAAAAGTGACACTATTGACATAAATAATACAGTCAGTTACAAGGACAAACCTCAATTCGTTTGCGTTCGTGGGGTAAAACACAATTTTTGATCGCAGCAGACCGTCAAGGTTCCGAAGGGCACGACAAGTACAGGCACAAACGACCGACAGACGACGAACCGACCGAACGCGATCAAATCGGTCTGATGTGTGTCTAATGCCAGGGCATCTTACAGACCGATTAGCTGGTGACAGTTTAATGGCGGACCGTATTCACAGAGGGTAGGGAGGGCGAGACCGGCAGATAACAATGGGTGGGTGAGATTCAATGGTTGGGGGAGGCGGGCTGGAGGAATCAATACTTATAGGCATGTGTTGTGGGTATAACGATAACATGCGTGTAGTTGGACCGGGTCACGAGGAAGGGCGCGACGGGGTCAGTCAAAGGGAATTTTGACTTCCAAAAATGACCTACAACGAGTGTATGTTTTAAAAACTGTTTTGAAGAACTCAATACCACCCTCAATCGTTTCTATAGGATGTATTATTTTTCAACGTTTTGCTCGACACAGGACTGTTTACAAACCGTTTACACAGTCTTGGTCATGTGGAATATCAACACACATTCCAGACCATTTGAGTGCAATTTCACAAAATTATGACTAAATGTGTCACGCACACTTTTATGAGCATCTGTAAGTTCTGTTATCGGCAAACTTATGAATGTCAGAGTTTATTAAGGTAATGGGTTAGTCCATACTCATAGTGAATGCTTGCAAAACCGATCAGTACTGTCAGTGCCTGGTACGCATTGAAGTACGTCGTTTTTCCTAATCTGTCGTTATGTGCTTTTTTGTTGAACCAGCTTTGTTTGTTTTTGTTAACGGCTATGGTTTCAAAACTAATCCAACTCGGCTGATTTCCTGATTAAATATTGACTCGCCAACCAGTCGAAATGATTTGTGATCTCTAATGGGATGGTGGAAATACGATCCAAAATTTGCACATCACCACCGTTGAGTCCTTGCTCATCCTCTCCCTGGCGTATGATATATGTGAGGAAATATCATGATCAAAAGTGAATTAGTGGACGTGTGGAAGAAAAAACAGCATCACGCACATCTTCATTCAGAATTCATTCTGTTTTGATAAATACTGTCTTGTCGTTCTGAGGTAGGGTGGACACACGTTTAGGTGTATAACTGGTCTGTCGACGTGTACAGATAAAATGCATGTGAAGCGATAGTTTTGGGTCATTCTCAGTCATATACTTCTCTTGCTAGGTGAAAGTTTGCTGTTACCGTTAGCCATGAGGCTCTGATATCCGTTTTTCATTTTACAACAGAGTGTGAAGTGGGCAGTACACGATCATCGGTTAGAATTAACCCTAAAACATGCTTCATGCTATCATACCGTGTAAAATTGCACCGTCATGTAAGAGCTTGGAACAAAATGGGTTCGTGCACATCTCCAACTAGTAGTCTTAATAACAGCAGTAATCTATGGACTCCATTAGAGTCTGACGTACAGTACATAACTAACTGCGGTTGAACTGTTAATTGTAAGGTTCATCTCTGGAATGCTGTAATCCCTGCTCATGATTTTGTAATTAGGTGACGAAGCGTAAGAGAAAACATCAGACTAATTATCTATCTTCAAGCAAGGTTTTAAAAACTGAACGAACCAGAACGACTGTAGGCTCAGCATTTGCTCATTATTCACCGTACTTCCAGCGGCAAGTGCAAGCGTTTTGTCTGTCTAGTCATCGTTTTGAACCAGTTGCTGTTCTCACAGTAACTGTATTTTTTCTGAACTATCCACACTGAGCGTTAAACTTGGTATTGCATCTGATGGAGCGCTATATATTCATGACAACCTTATGAGATTCACTCTCTTCAGGAAGCACAGTTTCTAGTCTCGATGCTAGAGATGGTTACTTACCAAAAACTTCAGTATGGTGTTTACGAGGCGTTGAGGAAGTGGATCAGAGTAAAATTTGTCGCTATCTGTGGTTACTGACAGTGACACTCATTTTTCCAAGGCAGACTTACAAAAATCGTCGGCACAAAACGGTTGCTCTCACTTATTCATCCTCCTCCTTATTATGGTGCTTAGTGATTAGCTGGCTACCATAATTTTGATAATTATTCCACACTAATTCAGAAGAGTGAGGTGTTTGAAAAGATTACATATACCAGCGAACAGTTTCCCAATGTCAACAAGTGAGATGGACGATTTTAGCGATTCCACCGTAAACACCACCCTCGTGTAATTAACTGCAATGAACTTCTACTTATGATGTATTTGATCATCGTAAAGAACCCCTGTGCTATCTATGATACTTCACATTTTTATGTCGAATGACGTGTACTGTAGAACTTATGGTATAAATGAAGTAGTCTGTGCTACAGGGTGGTGTCAGCCATTTGAATTCGGCTGCCGGCATTCAGGTTAGTGCTGAAAATCGCTACCTTCCGGATCGAAAGCAAAATTTATTCTTCGTGGCACAAAGCAAATATTAGTTTGTTGAGTTTCTATTAGTTGTTGTATAAACAAGACGAATCGGTAAAATGAGGAATTACAATTGGTGCTGATGCTTTAGCGTTATAACAAAATCCGGAACTGGAGCAGCGTGCCATTCTGATTGGTCTCCACGCTGAGATGCCAGTCTGTTCGCGTTGCCGACACTGATTGACCGTAGCATTCTGCGAATCACTCACCATCACCCTCATCATCATCATCATCACCATCATCGTCATCATCATCATCATCATCATCATCATCATCATAATAGACAGCAATACATCAGTAGTTCACACTAACGCTTAACTGCCATACAATCATGAAGAAAAAGCAAATCTTATATAGAAAAAGAAGATGAAAAAAAGAGGACGGGAAGGGACCTAACTACTGAAAATGACTACGTCCATATTCAAACATTCAACATCAAGGTGCCTACACCTTGCAAACAAACAACCGAGCTGCAAGTGAGAGTAAGGCGTCATCAACAAGACAGCTTCCTGCCAATCACTGGTTGACTTCGTATCGACGCGTCTGTCTAATCCAATCCCTTTATAGTTAGTACCCAAAAAACTCTACTGCTTGATTATTACGCTGCACCAGTATCATTATTGCTCGAATGCTGTCAGTATTTTCCAAACTGTCGACCGGCCAGTAACATTGGGGTTGATGATAATGGTTGTCATCATCAACGTTCGATATTCGCGTGAGCACTATATCTCTCATATTAGCGAAACTTAAATTGTGAAAACTCTTTCGATTCACACTTTCTGTCTTGAAGAATTAAGTGTGCTCAGTGTTGAACAAAATAATTAAGCAGAACTGCTCATTCCTGATCTCACTTAATGTGGAAAACACGAAGCAGACTTCGTTAAAAAATACCGCCTTATTCCAGTTTTCACGCAGACAACATTCCAAAAGTAATGTTGCCTCATCCAACAATTCGGCAAACATCAGCTACTAACAATGGACTTCGGACATCTCTACGTTTCACTAAGTTCATTAGCCTGTTTTTGAAACATACTACTAAAAACTGACAGACCTTTTGAGAGAGTTTCTAAAACTACTGTGGGCTACTGTTGACTATGGTTACAATTATGAATAGCAATCATATTTTAGTTCCTTCAGAATCCACTTTCTAATAATCGCAAAATGCCCCAGTTTCTTATCTGTACAATGTGAGTTTGGGTTTCACTGATTGTTCACCTCTTAACAATTTTGCTTGACGGTCATTCGCAACTTTTTATTTCGACGGAGTTCACACTATCCTTTAATGGTAGAACCACTCCTTTAAGCATTCTTCTCTAATACGCTACAATCAGAGCGTTGCTGAGGAAGCCAGTTAATGAATGGAAGAACGAAATATTGTTTTGCTGCGTGATCACTCCTCATATTGTGTCGTGACGGACAGAGATAGCAAAAGAAACGTCATGCCTGAACGCAGTAAGGGCTTCACCAATTGAGCTACGTGGCCACATAAGAAGCCTAGAAATTTCACGCTCAGTTTTCTTGCAATTGGGTTTGTTGGAAATTAAAAAATCTGGCAGACTACTTATCGGTAGCTTGGGTGATTTTCCATTGCTCCTTTCACCATCGTAAACCAATAATGTAATGTTCACATTCGTTGCTTGATTGCTGCAGCCCAATTAAAGAATGGATAGGTTGTGTTATTCAAGAAATCACTTATGTGTGATCTCCCGTCGGATAAACCGGATAAACTACTTCCAAGTTTAAACTAACTAATGATTCTTTGAGTTGCATTATGGTTCTGTGAAATGTTGTGCTGGGCACGGGTGCTCATATCAGACAACAGGGTGGATGGCTTAACGCTGCCAATTTCAACGGCGATGTACGTGCTCATCATTACCTGGAAAGTGTTTGCAACTAGGTTTGACAATAAGGAACACTGATGGTAAGAGCTGGATGTTTAGGTTTGTCTTCACTGAGTTAAGCACTTTTAAGCCTAAAAATATAAGTCGTTTGCAAGCGGAACCATTGTAACCATCACTTACAGTTACAATGCGTCGTCTCCAGAAAGCTGCATTTCGAACGTAGATGCCTTTGAAAACAGCATACACAATCGCTGAATTTATGGTTCGCATATTTTGTATTGTCACGTAGGGTCTTACAAATAGAATGGTTTCGATTCCAGGGTTCAAACAAACAATTCGTATGTTTTGGTGGTGGCAGTCATATCACGTTTTAGTCCGCATTTTGCACTCAAATTGGAAAATATGAATTTCTAAATTCAGTAATCTGCACTTCTGATTGAGCAAACAAATTCCAACCAGTAACCTATCTCAGGACTTAATCTGTCATACATCACTGGGGGCACCAATAGAATCTGCTGAAACTCAACAGTGATTAGCTGGCACATTGCCTCGCGATAACAGGATAGATTTCGCCATCTTTAATCAACAGTTCTCGTCGGGTAGTTCAGGCCGCTAGACAAGAATACAGTAAGTACATATGGTACTAATTTCATATGACAAGTATTTAACCAGAAAACCATCCGAAGAATTTCAGAAAATGGCTGACTGCCGAGTCAGAATTTCTCAGTATTCACTTTATCCACACGTGGTTACTGCGAGATAGTGGACATGGTTTCAGAATTCCGAAACTCCTTCAGAGTGAGTTATACTTTCGGTACCACCCCATTCATCGGTTTTATCTTTTAATAGTAAATTTATTACATGTCATTAACTTCAAAGTTAGCGCATTGGCGAAGACCATGCGGCGTCCCTCTATGACGTGTTATAGACTTTTATTACCGGCAAGTTCACGTGATACGTGTCACTATCGGCCTTGTACGTGTCTGTGTTAGCCATGGCCTTGTAATGATGGAGTCTTGTTAACCGTCGGACTGTTTGAGGAGTAATGAAAATGTTTTCATTATCACCAGCAGTTTCAGTCTGTCTTTTTTTGACTAAATTTGCTCTACATGAGTTTTGTTTGAGAGATACCGGGAAGTGTGTGCTTTTCTGTAGTATATACAATCGTTTTAAGAATTGACAAATTGTCCAAATCTTGGTTACCGTGCTTGTTGTTCCAGTCATTTGAGATAATCACTTACATGTGACCAGAATTTTTGTGAGACGGTGACTACTAAGTCATGGTAGTGTCACTTTCTAGTCTGGCAAAGTACAAGCAGAGTACCGTTGATGCGGGATCGCCCTTATTTATCAACTGATCATAGATAGATCAAAGTACCATTACTGATAACCGGTTTCTGCCTGATCTACTTTCGCACCAATGGTTAGGTGGAATTGTGTTGCTATTCTCCACCCACTTAAGCATATGCATGAGAGGCAATCGGCACTACAAGTTTCTTAACCACGATACTAGTCCATTCTCAAAAGTCGCCAACTGTGCATTTCTGACTAAATGTTGCCTCAGTGTATTTCAGTGTTCGTCGCTGATCTGACTACAGCCAGCGGTTCTATTGAATTTACTGTTTGTTTAGTCCCACCCAATTTTTGTTCAAACTTATAAACCGCCCAACACAATTTTTCACCGATCAACTGAGAGACAGGAAGACACAAGCGAAGATATTTCTCCTTCCTGTAACCACCTATAAGACTGTCATAGAAGGAGGATGCACTGAAATCTTTAAGTCATTGTGCATTCACTCCTTCGGTAAATTGTTTTATCGTATTCGTGTCTGATACTTTCCGGCCAATATGATAAAAATCGTGTTTTACTGAGCGATTCAGTGTCAACACTTAACTTAAAAGGAGTGAACATCTAATGCTTGATTTACTGGTCGGCTGTTATGAAGACCCAATATTATAAGGAACCAGATTGGACTGGATCGAGCGATGAGTATTCGAATGACAGATAGAAGGAAACAGACGTCATTATCAAACAAGTATACACAACTGCAATGTTTGTAAGCAGTGGCTGAGTGTGAAAATCTACCAGTTGAGAAAGAAACCAAATATACGATTGATTTGTGACACTTAGATCTAGGACAGGAAGTGAACTGTGAAGTAGCATGTATGGACGCCGAGTAATTGCTCCTTCTAATAATGGAATGCCTACACGAGTGTGCAAAACAAATTTTCTCAGTGAACAGAACTGTTTTCGGTAAATTCACATCTTACGCTAGCACGACTGCATATCATATCTAGTAGCGGTAAGGGGAGTTATTAATCAGAAATGGTATGAGATGCGGTAAAATTCAAATAAGTGGAAATCCCGGTAGAAATAATGTAGAACAATTTTTTGGGCGAACATAATGGGACACATCAGCCGGGCTTATAACACGCCAACTCATTGAAGCGATCGGCAGTAACTATTGTCCTGCAAGTCTTGTCGTAAAGTTCCACTCAAAACGGACGATGCCCCTTAATCTGAAAGGTTATATGCCTAACTATGCTACCTCAATTTTGATCTATTCATTTGACTGTTCCTGTAGTTCAGCATCTATTGATCGCACCAATAGGCATATAACGGAAAGAATTTGTGAACAATGCCCGGCGTGGCTTCACTCTGGAGTAATAAACAGCATTAACTCATCCAATGTGGCCAACCTGGTTGACTGTTACCAACACACAGACATGGAGAAGGCGTTTCAAATCGTCTTTCGTGCCTCGGTCACAGCTTCACGAAAGGTCAAGTGGCACATCCTGTCTATAGCTGAGGCGGTCGCGATCCGGTCACGTCAACCGGATTTATGTGTTCACAAACGGTTCGCTCACACCCTGGGAGTAAAATGGTCAAACAAGTACACCCAACCCACGCGATAATTTTTTCCCGTCCTTCTCGACTCAGTCCAGCTAACAATGACTTTTGAAAAACCTATCTTGCTTATGAGCATAACCAAAACGAAGTCATGTTTGTTTTTTACCCTTATCCTTGTACTATTTTTGATCAACAACCCCTTATTTTCGTTCGATTTGATGTAAAATTGTACCAGCCTAACATGAGGATTAATGGAAAACAGTTCTGTTATCTGAAAAATTTGTTTCACATAATTTCTTTGAAGCTTTTATTTATCTGAAAGGTACCTCTGAAATCATAGAACTTGGAAGCGCATTTAACCCGTGGAGCACAGACTACCCTCCATGGAATATATCATAATCAGTTGCAGTGAATTCAGACTTCTTGTAATAAATTACATGTTGGATAATGCCTTTTGTGAAGAGAATCACTTTTGGTGTTCCAGAGAATTTGATCATAATTGAATAACTGCACTGAATGTAAATTTGGGCTTAATTATTTAGTAGCAGGCAATGGCGCAAACCTATCATCGAACAACTTGTCTTCATATAAAAAGAGACGTTTTCAGTATAATCAGTTCCGTACTATCACGTATTACTAGCCAGTATTTGGTAGATTGTTTGACGCAACAGATCTACAAATTTTCTCTGTTAACTGAAAACAGTGTACGCTCTTTTCATAGTGAAACCAAGAGACAAACAGTTTTGTAAATAATGAAAAACGTGTTTTAGGGACGTAAATACGATAACCGGTATTAATTGTCACAATGTGTCTCGAACACATCATTAAATTTACATTAATTTTAATTGGCAAAACTTCACCTATCGTCAGGTTCCATTAAATCAGGTTACTGAGTAGAAAATATAACCTTTGCTTGCTCCTTTCCAAACAACTTATCGTTCAAAATAAAGAGACTGTTTAGCTTTGTAACCTGGTTTAGTTATGCTGGATTCAGCTTGATGATTCCTGACAGGTTACTTATTGCAGCTGTCAGCTTTGCGCACAGTTTCGACACTATTGGGCACAATTCCTTTTTCTGATTAATTACAGATGACCAACATGCGTGAACTCAGGGAGAAACTCTGAGGATCAAGATACACGCATGAATGTGTGCTGCTTATAGATTGGCGTGATATATCGTTAATCCAACGCAGTTATTTGCCCAAATTAAAAATTATTTGCGATTATATGAGGTACTTCTTTCAAATAAAGCAGAGCAAACTGAAAACCATCTACAGTTGCCTGAAAGTTTTCCGCGCAAACAAACCTTTCAGTCAACTGTACTCGAAACAAAACGCTGGACACAATTTGCACACTTAGTGAACCTTGTCGATGAAGTTTATATTTATACGACCCTGAGTTTAACCATGGTTCACGTTCTTAGGTAACGAGCGTGCTGATAGCTGGCCCATTGTTTCCAAGTTGGAAACAGCTGAGCTATCATATGCCAACACCGAGTCACATTGGCTTGCGAGCGCTGTCCAGCGTATCTGATCATCTCGCAAGGTGACTCAGTAATAATGCTGTTAGTTATAACTGAGTGACCCGCGACTGCAGATTCGTCTTCAAGCCGAAGCCGCAGGATTAATAAAAGTGGCTGAGAAGTGCACTAACTGCTGATAGACAACCCGGAGTTAAATGATACACACTGGACGCGGATGACAGGTGAGCTTAGCAGTTGCACAAGCTGATCTGCTGACCCTCTTTCATTAGAAACATAAGAGCGGAGTTTCACTCTGGCTGCGAATTATCGATATCTTACAGTCTCCACATGGTTGGCTTTTTATGAGTACAGAAGGTCAATATGCATTCTGTTGAGACAGTGACGCAAATCCAGTGATTTGTCTGTGATCGTGGTGCAGCATCCGGAAAAGAACTCAGTTGTGTTCGACGTTAACACACAGTCTGTCAGATAATCAACCATTTTCGGTCATCTGTTTCAAGTAGATACTTTCATATAATATGTGCGATTCTGAGAAAAAACTATTTACAGGTTACATCGATCAGTGAATAGTGTTGAACAGTAAAGAAGATTTCAGCCTGCTGGGTGTAAGGATGTGGCACACATTGAATAATACAATAACTGAAAATATCCCACTGATAATCGGAGTGTGGTTATGACTCAGGGTTTGTAACACACCCGATATGTCAACAGCCTGTGTGAACTACCCCAGTAACCTGAGAGAGTGGGATTTATATGTATGGCTTCGAAACCATTTTGTGGACCACGATATTAGTACTCCAGTGCCGATCTGATTCACATACCAGTTATCAAACTGACTGTGATCAAATGTGAGGGGTGTTCAGTTTGAACTAATAGGAATCCTCGGAATTCTGTACAAACTGTATATATATACTGAACAGTTGGCTCAATGAGGTCCGTGGCTTCAGCCAAACTGAAAATTTTCTGATCAAGGGGTTATCGACTGAAGTTGGCAGGCCAGTTACTGTGTCTTCTATCAAGAGGATCGGGAAATCTGGACACTATTCACACAAGGTTTTAGTTGAACGATTAGATAGGACTAGTCGATCACGCCTAGTTTGAGGGTATTGGCACTGCGGTTAACATGCTAGTCTCATAAAGACAAGGGTCGGTATCCAAATTCCGGCTGGGACAAGGATGTACACTACTGCTAAGCGTTAATAAGAGTGGAACCCAAGCCTAATGCGTCCTTACCAAGTGGCTGAGCGAAAGACTTATGTGATTGCAATCAGTGCAATCGAATGTGGGTGGTATTCAGTTGTAAACTAAAAACTAAACTGCAGAGTGCAATGTTTTAAGAAAACCGTACTTCTGTTAGGAAAAGTAGAGGTTAGCAATGAGGTTACGCAAAACTGTTCAAAGAGATTAAGTCTCCGAGGGTCTACCGCACATTCCACTGACAACGCTATAATCCGTTGTGTCAGCTACTTCTTCAGCTCAAATTTATAATCACATGCAAAATTTATCAGCTCAATAGGCTATAATGTACACTGAATGTGCAAATCTAATTACGCCTACTAATGGAAGACTAAACAGTATCTTAAACACAAACAACTAACTCACCATATCTGTTGTGCGTAGACAAAAAATATTCATTGAGATTTATGATTCAGTCAGTAGAGAACACTGGCCAACTGGTAATAATTCAAAGCTGGACCACCACTCATTACTAATCTTGTATAATAAAAAAATTACGAATCGACCAGGTGTGCGATGCAAAGTCAATTAGTTCCTGTGTTGATTGTTGCTCATTATGATGCACATGAAGTACATAACCTGACAGTAGAGGTATATGCACACAAACCCAGGGAAAACAACCCTCTTTAAACAAATAATAACCACTCGTTAAGTCACTCCCTCCTTTTCGTAAAACTGATGTCACTGTATTCCGGTAACATAATTGCCATTTCTATCCCTCGTTCAAACCTGTCGAGGATGTTACCGTTACGCCTGGGTCTTGCTGTCACAGATCGACGCCAGCGAGTTTGAAACTTTTAAAAATGCTGGTGTGTGTGCTTGCTTTAAATCTATCAAAATGAGCACACATTTCCGGTTTGATTCTGCTATGGACGCCTACTGAACATAGTTGATGACACCGGAAGTTAACTACAGTAGTGACCCTAAACTCCAGCTGTGGATGGGCAGCCTAAACTCACGTGTTCTAAATTCCATAATGACTTAAAACACCGTTAGATTAAATTAATCCTCTCTGGTTGTATCCAATATTTACTTGCATAGTTAATGGAATTGTGGTTATAGTCAATGAAAAGGAATGAAGTAGAGAGCTTGAAGATTACAATTAAACAGATCCTGAAGTAGGGTTTTCGAGTATTGTACTCTAGAACCAGTGGCGGATAATTGTTAATTCCGAACAACCTGTAGTTTCGAGTACCTATGAATAAGTTTGCTTCATAAAGATTCACTGTGTTCGATTCAATCAGCGTAACAGAGAAATTTCAGCACAGTTTTGTGAAAACTTGAAGGATTCCGAATATAATTAATCATAACGGCCACTTGGTTAAAACCAATAACTTAAGTGACTCGTCATCTTCATAGACTATCTCGCGACTTGTGAATTATGGTAACGTTTTGTCTCGGTAATTACCTTGCCAGTTAAATTGCTTTGGGATTCGTGGTCCACTGCTCTAGTACTCAGAACATTGCTAAATCACGTTTAATGTGCATTCAGATGCGCAAGTGTAATAATGTCTGATATGGGTTATCTAACAAATTGTAAGATAGGTTGTTGCCACAACCCAGTCGGAAATAACATACTACTGTCCTAGATTCCCGTGTTCTAGACGTGGCCATATAACGCAACAGTGTCTTTCCACCTCGTTGCCAAGGTCAGGTTTAGTCTTGGAAACAATACAGGTAACCTGCGTAACACTGCTCGTATCTCCTTCCCGCGGTTTTCTTGTTGGTATCCTGGTGTTGTCCGAACGGATGTCTGTTGGCCGACATTTACATGATAGTGTTGACTGTTTCGCTGTATTAATTTACAAGGTATGCGTGTCTAAACTCTCCACACCACCGACAGAATTAGAGTGACTTAAGTTCATCATGTATATTGTTATATGAAACTCGAGTGTGTATGGGAAGAGAGCTGATCTGCTCATAAAATTGAGGCTTTCGTTATAAGGGCAATAATGAGGAATTTAAGGAGCGGACATTTTTTCTGGTTCCAATAACAGATTTTTTAAAACGGCGTTAGATATAGCGTAGTTTTACTGTTTATCAGAACAAACAGTTTCAGTGCTTTTTATGGTTTGGGTTAACTAGTTTATGCCTTGTCTACAGGCTAAACTTAGCCACTAGCTAGAGTGCTGAACCACGGTTGAAACAGTGAACACAAGGCAGAAGAATAGCTAAAATCAATTATATGCGAATGTCCAAGATTACTTCGGTTATTTCTAGCAAAAGTCTTGTGGTCCATTGAGGTTGTTTATAACCTTACTCGTCGGTAACGGTCGGCTTGATTAATCCAAGGCAGGTGACCACGTACAGCAGTGTTCATAATAGCGTGTTCTGGTTAGAGCATTTCTGGCTGTCACGATTTTCCCTAGCCACTGTGGCTAAACACTTCCGTGTAGTTCTTAAACTCAGTTTAATCAATGCCACAATTAAAGATTAATTGACTGATCTGGTCCATCTACAGAGACCATCAATGTCTCCTAGTGTCACATTCTAACATTGGTCTTGCAAGTGCTGTAGGTAAATAAGGGAATACACTTTTTCTTAACATTTCTTGCACTAAGAATCCTGGGTGCAATAACGTTTTCTCACTTGTCTGGTCTGCAAGCATGCGTCTGTCTACGCCTTCTATAACAAGCCTGATACGAGCTCAGTGCCACTTTCCTCAGTGACGCAACCAGCTGCAAACTGCGAGCGCTTGTCCGTTTCCCAAGGTCGTTTCAATTGCACCTTTTCAAATGTTGTTTGATGTACACGAAGGTCCTACGCACTTTCCGCATACCGCAATTTGAGTGCCACTGAGTGGGTTGGAGCCCACCTCACGTTCCTTTTCTTTTCATGGGTCCCAGACTAGGCCAGAGCTAACTATTTATCGTGTTTCTGAAAGTTGTTGGAAACGATAACCACCCAGAGTCTACGTAGTTGCAGAAGCTTGCCTGCAATGTTAGTTTCAGCTTCAGAGCAAATACCTTCCCCGTCGAAGGCCAACTTTTTTCATGCTATTCTGAGGTTTTGACACTGTTACATTCAGTAGTACATACTTATCATCCGTATTTCGCACATTCCTACATTAACCACTCCTGTTTTTCGTTGGTCACACTGGTCACAATACAAAAATCTTCTGCAGCCTGCAGACAAATGAAGAGAAACGCGATTGGGGAATATGCAGCTAAGCCCCTAGATCATTTGGTGAACATTGAGGGTGGAGTTTGGACAGTGATGTACGGCGCGATCGACTGAATTTGAATCACTACTTCGAACACAGTCATTCTACTCTCATTTCACACTGTTGTGCCAGCGTCGTGCAATGAGTTGAAAAAAAGGAGGCCACTGTGTATAAACTTAACCGTTTACTATTCCTGTATATTATTGTATTATATTAGGATTATCACATATCACGTGACACACATCTGAACGTAACCTCTGCCCGGTGTTTTTGTTGTGTGTCTTAAAATGGTGACCCTTACAGGATTTGAAATATCCAGTTCTACAGGGAAATTATCCGAAGAAGAGTCGCATCTTCTGAGCTCGTCAAACATCACGGATTACGAGAGTATTACGCACGTATTATCAGCCAACAGACCCACAACAACCGGGGTACAAGTAATATATCAGCATCATTGTAAATTCACTATTGATCGACGCTATACCTAATTGGGAATTGATTGTAAACTCATTTCGGAAATTTCCCAGAAAAATTTCATATCAACCTAATACTGAACAGGGACGCCCCGATATTGTTTTGAGACCAAAATCGTGGACACATTCTTAATAAACAGACTGTTCACAGGATGGTTACGTCTAATAGGTTTCTACTTGCACCCTACGGATTGTCTTCAGAAGTTTCAAACTCGTAAACAGCCTGAAAGAAAACCCGTTTGGCTGTTTGCTTGCGAACTGCATCGTTTATCAAACGAGGCTGGAAAACAGAGTCCCCTAAGAAGATTGACAAGTGAATCATTGAACAGTTGGTTAATGGAATTCCCTGGAACGACGTCGAAGGAGAATTCCTGTTCCATTCGCCTAACGGTTTAGACGCCGTTTTACAGCTGGATGAAAATCCTGAAAGGTTCGAAGTAGCAACCAACCGGACAGCACAACACTGTTTCACGGCAGGGAAGCCCAGCATTATAGGGAAAGTTCGAACTCAAGCCCAGGACCTAAGCATTCGCGTAAAAATAGTTGAGGATGTTGAAGTTGATCCAATGTATTACAGAGACTCCGTGATCATGGATTAAGAGAAACTTCCTGCTCATGGAATCGACTATTGGATCACTGAAACTCCAACCTGATCAAATGAGCCTTATGACCTTATTCATGTTCCTTCCCTTACTGACTGTTTTCAGTCATTAACAGAACAGTATGTGGGGTAGGACTTGTGGGTCTAGGCGATACCTGTACGTCACTCAGCGCAATGGGTGCACGCACGATGCATAGATTCTGAGGCCGCAAAAGGAGCGCTATTACCAAACAGTCATTACACCCGGTGATGAACAAATGCTGGCGAAGAGGAAAACCACTGCATCGGTTATGGTAGCCGAATGGTGCATTTGGCACAGTTTTGTGGGAATCCCGTGTCTTCTCTTACTTGTTACGACTGAAATGAACCTGCTGGGCCACCCCAAATAAGAGTTCGACTCGCGCAATCTTTAATTAACTAGACCTTCTTTCATGGTTTGATGAACATACTAGTCCAGAGACAATCAGGAGATCGATTTTCTCGCCGTATCGCCACGACTGCCTCTGATTTAGACTGGAGGTCAGTAATTGAAAGTTTGCCACTTGTGTTCGCTTAGGAATGAGCGAAACTAGATAGTGCAAGCACTCTGAAACTTGAGGCAACACCACACAATTTACGTCCTCAGAAGCTGTCTGCATATACCTGGACGAGGCACTTCAGATGATCGATGATATGCCGGGGAACAGTGTAGTCCATTCCTCAAATTCTCCATTGGGCTGCCCCAATAGTTCTGGTAAAAAGATGGTGACCAACATTCATGCGTTAACTGCGGGAGGATCAGATAAGTGGCTAAAAAGCGTCGAGATGTCGGAACTTCTTGGCTTATTGGGCGCACTTGGTGGAGTCACGGATTTTAGCATGTTGGATCTGATATCAGATTGTTGACAAATGGAAATTGAACAGGACGATCAGATTGAGAGGGTCTTCATATCACCTTCGGGACTGTACGAGTATCAGATTATGCTCTCCGGGTTAGGGTTAGGCTGATATCATAGTTTACCTAAAATTGGAACAAGAGCATATACGCAATTTCGGTCTGTGCTCTGCCGAGTTTGATTTGAAACAAAATCCCTTAAAGTGCCGATTTGTGTTCAACGAGATGATTTATCCAACACGTACAGTTTCGTAGAAATCCAAAAGGTCACAGCAAATTCAACCGCAGCCTACTCCGACAGATGGGTTCTTCGTCGATTTTCCCCGCATCTACTCTTCCCTGACTAGGTAGCTGCAAAGTAGTCAGGTAATCACATGGACGGAGAAGCGTGACTGGGCCATCGAAATTATTGCGCTGTGCCATTACTACAGGTTCCAGAACTGTCGCCAAATACCGGAGAATTTGCCTCCGATATCCATGAACTTTATAACGCAATCGGAGCAATTCTGTCTGAACTAGAAGACGCGACAGTTTAGGTGATGGCCTACGGTGTTTGGCATTTCAGTAAGTATGAGAGGAGTTATTGTACGGAGAGAAAGAAATGTTTGTGTTGGTAGTCTTTGTGTGACATTTCTGTGACTGTTTTCTGGGCATAATGTTTATCGTGCGCACGGACCATGAGTGCATCGGCTGATTAAATCAGAGTCCCACAAGAACAGCTATCATGAGGGGAGGAGCGCTTGCAAGAACGCAACTTCATTTGCCAACATCGAAGGTGCAAATAACAGTCGGGAGCTGACTCTGTGAAGAAGTCCAGCGTGCAATTCGTTCGGTATCAAGCAACACGTGATACTAACCAACCCACAAGGTGGGGACTATGGTCGCCGGTAGCAGACTGAAGTACAGGTCCGAAACTACACCAGTTTACAAAAAACTTTGACAAACGGACAAAGAAGCACGACGTAAACACTGAGGCTGTCTGCCTTTGGACATTGTGGGAACAGCTGGAGGTAGTGGAATGAATATTATTTTACAGTTCAATTTAACCTGCTTACGCTTGAGAGACTGTAATTCCAGAAGCCGTAGCACAGTACCTTCAAAAACATACATCACCAGCTTGACCACGCAGAGATAGATAAAATGTAGGCGGCCTCATGGTAGTGACCTTGGTAGCTGAATCACTGTGAGACTTCCCAGACCTGCCACTCATGTGAAAAACACGTTACTTGAAAGAGCCTCGATATGGCTGCTGGATATCCCTACGTGCTAATTGGTGTCGAAACTACTGCGCCGTCTGCTGTGACAAATCGAAAAAAATCGGTATATTTTAGTTCTGGTAAATTACTTTACTAAATGATGCGAAGCAGTCCCTCTTGTACTAGTGGACGCAGTGACTGTGGCAACGGTCACTATCAATCATTCTGTACTTCTTTGAGAAGGTTCTGGTCGATCTCAATCCGATCAAGACCACTGCCTCAAAAACTTCTTAATTCGTAGAGTTTGAAGGCTACTAAGTTTGGATAAAACACTATATATAGCTTACCACCCATAGACTAACGGGCAATTAAAGAACAGAACGAATTTTCGAAAGTAGCCTTGATAATTTCGTGGACCAGAATCTTACGGGATGAAATTTGGCCTTACCAGTGTGCTCGTTAACGTACCGTACGATAAATACGTCGACTCGTCAAACCTCCAACATATGTGCACCGGCCAAAGACGAAGTTTCCCTTCAGTTTTTCGATTGTAAGCTTCCTGGCATTCGCAGCCTTAGGTTACAGGTTATCTGAGCAAATTGCTAAATACAATTTGACAAACTTATTTAGTGGCATGACCACATTTGGGAACTTCTCACTGTTATCAGCAAGACTCACAGTAAGGAAATGTTTGCAGCCCCTCTAAAAACTGTTGAAGGGGTGTGTTTGCGGTTCTGAACCTGAGAGTCCCAAACACAAACATTGGAAAAGATTTTACAGTATCAAAAAAATAGTCTCCGACGCAGCTTGTTGCATTAAGGAACTAACTAACTCAGACAGACAGCCGACAATGGTTCATTTCAACCGAGTAAAACAATATGTGCAAATGAGAATATGAGCATTTATCTTCAAATTTTTCAGGTGATTCAAAGAAAGCTTCATGTTGACTCACACGCTCAAGTGCATCGACCATCGTGTCCACCCTTACATATGGGAAACCTCATGAGATTTTCAATGACAGTATAATCTACAAGCCATCCGTGAGCTATGCGCGATGTCAACTTAGTTCCCCTCAAATTCAGTGCTTCTTCCGGAAAAAGCAAGTTAGGAGATATATCTGAATGCAAAATCTGCTCTCATTTGTCAATAATGTTCAAACTGAAAAAGTACAGAGATTGTTGGATGAATTTCGTGTATTGTTCCCTCATAATTCAGGAATTAAGTGTGATTTTAGTGTTTATCCAAGCTCCCGGTGGGCAATCGGTTCTACTAGTCTTATGGCATTTCTTTCGAAAATACAGAGGATAACATGTCCGGATCGAATGAATTTTATGCTAACGAGTTTTCTAGACTGATATGGTATTCAAGTTAGTACAGAATAGCCTTCATCGGTAGGCATTCTTAATTCGCCGTCATGCACATTCACGTGCACTCTATTCCGTGTATGAGCTGTCCTTACTTGCGCATCAGTATAATCAGAGATGTAAAATCTGGAAGTATCAGGCTTAATTCAAGTTGTTACTACCTAGCCTCAAAAAATGTCAGGTTTCGCCTTAAGCCGTGATAAAAACCATAGTGATTTCGGAACTCATTACGAATTGTTCAACCTGTAGTGCAATTACATTATATAAAGTACTCACCCAACTGTGTTTTTGTCATATTTTTTAATGATAACAGTCCAATGCTAAACGATTTTTGAAATACCCAATTGCTTCGTACCGTTTTTGAACTTTCTTCCATGTTCTAAGGTAGGACACACTTTGCTAGACGACAGCTCTCACCAAAGTTGGAGATTGCTCTAAAGATGACCCACCAGCTGCAATAAGGGCTGCGTCATTCGACCTCGTTGGTCTGAGCACTTATGCCCATGAACTGTACCCTACGGTCTATCTTTGGACCAAAAAAATAGAGAGCGTGTTTTTCTGTTTTCTATGACTAATTCATTCCTAGTATGGCATGGTCCTTATAACCAAGTGAAGTTGTGGTTTTTAACATAGTGAGAAACGTAAATCATATTGATGAAGGCGTAGACACGACTAGATGGGTCGTAGTACACCCACAGTCAAGATGTTTGAAATAAGACTAGTTATCGCGTTTGCTTTTCGACAGACTACATCCGTTCAAAGCCCGGGTATTCCCACAGGCGAATATTTACGCCACAAATACTTTCGTTCGAAAGTGGAGCATACGGAAGAATGTATTAAGTATTGCACACGTATTAGCGAATGAATTTCTGACTTGTGGAAAATATGAACTACTTGCCCTGCACACAACATGAATTTAGGCTTCTTCTCACTACGGTTTTACAATCGAGTCACTTAGCGGGGGATTTTTGTGCATAAATTGTTCATGTGGATGAGGCAACATTTTCGTTATAGTTCTCCCTAATAAATGCCAAGTTAGTTAGTGAGTTTTGCCATTAAAATAGGCAACAACAAAACCGGAAAGTTTCTTATGCCCTTTTGATAACGCGAAATTATTTTCGAAAACGGTCCAGTAAGTAACTGTGGTAAAGAAAGGTGTGTTAATAAAACATGGTGTCAATCAACGGTTTTCGCATAAACAATCAACAATACTTGTGCACGCTGATTAATTCATCAACAGTGGATGTTAGAATCTATTTGATCATGACATTTCACAGTTTACTGTTAATGTTCTAGTGTAACAACGATTTACGAAGTAAAACTCCACAGAGGTTCTGTACTGTCCGCTAATGCATAGGTACTAATTGTACCAACAACTGTACCAACAGTTCTTGAAGAAGTTGCGGAAAGTTGAATTAAGTATTCTTGTAAGTTCATTTACATATGATGAGAAACTGCTAACTGCTAAAAAACTGCTGGCATCCAGCAACTAACAAGGCTTTTTCACACACCGGCCGACGTACGGTAAGCTTACTGGTAGACGTCGACTTGCATTGTCTTAATTGTTGTTAACAATTCGATCTACCATGATCTTTTGGCTTAAGTGCTGCCGGATAAAATGTGAATAAAACCCGCCCATGCTGCCTAAATTACGATAACGCTGTTCAGTGCGCCTATACGGCAAACGTCTAGGTTAATATCTCGAAATATCACCTGTGTAACCGATCATTTATCCGATCGTATCCATTCACTATGTTCAGCAGTGACGTTGGTGGATTCTAGCATGAACTGTTTAAGAAATCCTGCCGCGACAGTCGATCCCCTGGGTCATTTGGTGGAATCCCTAAGAGACAGTGGGATGGGTGGGTAAAAGAGTCCAAATTTGAAATTTCCGAGCTCATGATGTGGCTCTGTAGCTCAGCTGATGGAGCGCTTGTCGCGTTGAGGCATGCCGTGTCTCTCGCCGGTTCGAATCCAGCCGAAGCCCTAACTTTTCACAATTGGGTCTCATCTAAAATATTCTTCACGCCGTCATTATCACGACTAGTGTTCCCTAACTTGAAATGCCTCCAACGCATATCACTCTAGTGACGACGAGCTCCACGCTCACGTTTGTGTGATCGCACGTGAGTGGTCATCTTAACTCAGTCCAGCGGCAAAACGCAGTTTATTTAACAGAAGATTAGAACGTCACGCTGCATCTGATGCGACGTACTGAATCATCTCAGCTAATGCAAAGTGCATAGTATTACGTTTAGAAACTTAAAACGGGAAATCACTGTATTCTCATTTTCATATTCTTGTCCCTATACCCTCGATAAAACCAGATTTCGTTCTCGAATAAATTGCGTGTGGATAGTGAAACTCAGGGTGCTGGTTTACTGAGACCTACAGGTTCATCAGAGACAACAACGCCTCAGCTTTTCACACTGATGATTAACTGCTGTACGACCAAGAACAATAAAACAGTCCATAGCTAAGAAGTAAATTGATAAACAATTATGCCTAAGCTCAAACGTTCATCGTAAGGCTGCCTACATCTTACAAACAAACAACCGATTTGTGGACGAAAGTAAGACGTCATCTACAATACAACTCTCTTACAGTTCTCACTGTTNCACTGTCTTGTTCCACAGAGTACACCTATTTAGCAAACAATTGAGCACATATGCAACAGTTTCAACATTGGGACCGCTTGTGGGCCATTCCACTTATATGTGATTCTGTGAACAACTAACCCACTGGTGGAAGACTTCAATTATTCATTCCAGACAAACATCTGTCCATCTTGTTTCTTACGCCCGATAGCCACCGCATCCTCAAGAATGGTTGGTTTGGCGAACGACTAGTTAGTATCCTTAGTACCTGGATTAACCATTTTAATCTGTGAATATCTACAGGCTGAACGAAAGGGCTTGCATAACACTCATAACGTTCACAACAGCTCGTAACCCGAGCTGATCTGTGTAACTAGAGTGTCAACAATGCAATCACATACTTCTGCGGCAGTACTCTAGATTTAAAGGATTCTAAATGTGTATGTCTATGTGCTGATTCAAATTTAGGTTTACAATCTACAGTCTGCGAACCGTTGGATGACGGTAGTTGTGATACTTCAGACTTTGGGAAGAGTAAAACTTTGGTCCGTGCATTCGTGTCCGGCACAAAACCTATCTTCCTGGGCTATACTGAGTCATCTAGACTAACTGAAACAACTGAACCACGGCCTTTACTAATGCCTACCTTAATTCCTCGAAATGCTTAGACGAGGCCATCTGGAGAAGCAGCCCTATTCTGTTGGGAAGGCGAATAGCTAATGCGGGCTCCAGCGGTAGTTAGTGATTCTGACTCTATCAACCAAGGCATCGTGTTGCAAGTTTGTGGCGTTAACATGCTAAAAGTACCTTCCAAGTGTTTCGTCCAGACTTGTTATGAATGAGTTCACCGTCCGCTTCGTTGATGATATGGCTGACGGACAGACGTAATGAGTCAATAGTACGGAGAAACTTGGTGTTCAGTACTTCAAACGTTGTTTCTGATTCCTTGACTATGTCTGTTAGTTAAGCCACACGATCGGCGATCATGCTATCATTGAGCTTCACACAAATATTTCTCCTCAGCTTGGCGTATGAACCGTCATGAGGATGTTACCGTCTGACATTTAAGAGATTGAACTACTGCAATGTTATCCGTCTTTTTGCTTGGACCATAAGCGGTTTTCTCGCATGTTTTAGTAACTGCTTCACGAGTTCACTGTAAAATTCGGGACCAACATTGTTAGATTGTTAGAAATTATAATTGCTTTGCTTACATTCTAGGCTAATTTGACATTTCTATTTCACTGTCGGATTGCCCAATTTCTCCACAGCCAGCCGCCGTGGTCGATGGCGTTGATATCTATAGTCAATATCGTCATCTCCACTTTTGAGCCATTCTATGATTCTCACTACCGTTGGTCCGGAAAATGGTTCGTGATAGGTTGCTGGTCCTATGTCACATACAGACTACGTTTACCTGATGGTTCTTGACAAGGAGGAAACCGGTAGTGCAATGCTGATTCGAGGATAAGCACCAAAAAGCTGCCGTAGACGGTGAAAATTCTCAATCCGGAATGGATTTTGCGCACGCGTACCAACGGATGTAAGACAAGTGGTTACTCAAAAGTCATTGACTCTGTAAATACAGGGACGTTGTGGGCTTCGACAAACCGTCAGGTTAGCAAGCGTCTTTAACCAGCGATATGAATGATGGTGAGCTTTCCAGATGCATAGAGGAACCTACCAGCCTTGCTCAACAATACAGTCAAGCATTTATTGCCCATGACCACGTCATCTTCTGGCTGTCCAGCGGTTTCTTCCAACAGGCATAAACAACACTGAACAACGCGCGGTGCGGTAGGCGCTTCGTCGACTTGTAGATGGCGTGATTTAGTCGGTGAAGACCGTGCATTTTTACCATTTCAGTTGTTGGTTGAGAACTTGCCTATTTTTCAAATACGCACCGACGAACTGTCACGTTGCTCATACAGTTAGTTCATTTGATGCTGCCTAATGAATGGGGATTACAGTAATCCAGTGCTGAGGGTCTGTATGCATCCTCTACACGAATGGGCGGAATCTCCGACTCATGAAACTGGCTTAAATGCAGAAGCGCACTGTAAACTCTGTTCTCAGTCAGAAAGTGGACGTTTTGACTTAAAGCTGGCAAACACACTATCTCCGATATCCTCATGAGCAAGTCACCAGTAGTACTACAGGGTGACGAAATGACACTATCACGGTGAATGAAGTTATCGACAGCAGCCTATTGGCAATAACAAGGATAAGGTTTGTGCCCACTCAATAGTGTAATAACTCTTTGCAGTTTGAAAGTGCCAGGTGCGTACACAGAGATCAACCAATTTACTTACTAGGTATGGCATGGTATACATTCTGTTTGCAGAAAGACTGTGTAATTCAATGTCACTCAGTTTGTTCTTGGCGGAAGCTCCTAGTTCGAGCTCCTCGAAACGTCCGAATGTTCCCTCTGGAATACCGTCCGCCAAATAGTTGGGAGTGAAGCTGGGGATCGCATACCACTGCGGATGCCATTTAAAGCGAAGAATGCTCAAGACAGTTGCTACAAATATGTATTCTGCACCAACAGCAGCGGTTCAGCGACTTCTACCAACTGACATCATTCAGCGGGTTTCTTCTGCGATGGAGACAGTTCAAGACAGCATGTCGAACGACCGTGTCAGCGGCAGCCTTTAGGTTCAAAATACCACAACCGTTGACTGAGTAAAGAAGTGTTGATGGTCCGATGTCCGTCGTAAGGTAAAACTATGACGGATACCTCCGCGACCAA